>QJNU01001161.1:0-10569 GCA_004154915.1 Monosporascus ibericus | reverse complement strand
ATTGTGTAGATCTGCGGAGTCGCACAGCTTCTTACTTAGCGTTAATAAGTTCTGTCCATTCTCATCAGAGAAATCCTTGGGATTCTTCTTCGAATGCCGAAGCACTGATTTGGCCTGCTCTCCCAGGGCTCCCAGCAACGTCACGAGACCCGTACCCGTGTCTTTAACCACGACCTTTGACGCAACCTTTTCCTTGTCTTTCCCGGAGCCGAAGGAGACTTGGAGCAAGCGCCCGTCTTCCGCGTATATGGGGCGGTCTTCATAAACAAGGCCGACAGTTGCAGCGTGGTTGCTGAGGGCATTGATAAAGTCTACCATTGCATCGTATAAAGAAGCATGCCGGGAAGTCTCTTCAATCGAGTTGGTCCCGAGCATCTCGGCAGCGCGTGACATCAAAGGACTCCGCGAGAGGATGGACGCCAGAACGTCGGGAGGCGCAACGTGAAAGTTACCGGTTTGCTTCTGAGATGGTAGGAGCACTGTTACCAGCCTGAAGTAGCTTTCAAGGAGTCCGTCCCCTTCGTCCGCTGCTTTCTTCGGCGCAGCGGAACCGCCAGCCGATCGACTCGGGCGTGATTGGCTGTGGACCTGCCTGGACATCAGCACATCGAATTCCCTTGCGAGTAGCAAACCAACGTCGGTCCACCTGTCGCATCGAGGACGACATATCAGACTTACAAGTTTTCCATGGTGGTGGAAAGGGACCATATCCCACCCGGTGCCGCCATACCCGACACCTCTGGCGAAAGCCGGGGTGCCCGGCGCCGGTTGTACGCAACCGGACGCAGGGCCAGACGCGGTGCTGGAAGGCTTGAGATGACTCCGAATCCTCCCTACTACGCTTCCGTTGCGCTTAACCTGAGACGGCCTGTCGCACCAACCACAACAAAGCGCCCATATGGCGAACAGGCGTCCTCCGGGGCACTTGCAGCAGCTGACGGTGACCGGTGTTCCTGCGCTTTTGATGGACACATTGGTGAGGTTAGATAGTACTACACCGCAGTGCGGACATATTGTCTTCCTACACGATCCGGTCTTGCAGGACAGGCCACACATGATGGTTCCTATAAGATGATGAGTGTCACGATAGGCCCACTACCTCCAATAATAGAGCAAAGGATAAGGATGGACAGCTCGGCTTTCCTCGGACACGCCACGGCAATGTTGTACCCCGAAGCTGGACACTGAACAAGGAAACACTTACCTCCTGATGAAAACCACGAGTTTGTGAGCTTAATGATCTCACTTGATTGTATAGAGCCCTTCCTGGAACAGGCAGAACACTTAGTGGACGTCACAGCTTTGACAAACCACTGCAGCCGGAACAGGCTTTCTTGGGCTGCCACGCTCTCCGCTGGAGACAGCTCCTGCTCGGAACAGGATGCGCTAGAGTCGTCTGTAACGTCTAATTCCATGGGTGTCGTCCCGGTTTCTGTAGGCAGATCCGCGTTCGATAAAGACGCTTTATGTTGAGACGTGGGAAGAGAACCCCGAGGAAAATGCGCGGGGCTCCCAAAGAGTTCGGTTGGGTAGTCATAGCCGTAGTCGTCCACGCCAACCGCGTCGTCCGCGTCGAAGAGAGGCGTCGCCAATGGGTTAATAAATGTAGGGCATTCCTCGGTTTTCTTGAAGAGCCCGAATCCGGGATCGGGGAAGTGATCGGGGTAGGGATACCCCTTTCCGATTCTCTCCTTGTTTGGATGCATCGGGATATCCGACGCTACTGTTTCATTGGCTGCGGCGTCGACACGGTTGGGTTCTCTGGACGGCTGGGAGTTCTCCTTGATAAAGGGGGGGAAGGACGTGTGCACTTGAAAACACCCCGTCTTGTCATAGGAGCTGTGGATGTTTTCGGCGGCCACTTTTCCGACCCGGTGCTGAGCAAAGGAGCCGCCCTGCTGCGATGCAGTAGAGTTGCCAACCTGGGCTTGCAATGGCGGAATAGAAAGCGACATAGGTGACATTGCCGTAGAAAGCATACCAAACCCATACGGTCCAGAGAGTGGCACGGCAGCCGTGCTAGCAGTACTACCGCTAACAGGTGATGACCTAAATCGCCCAGTGCCTTCGCCCAGTCCATGTTTCGGGACCGTAAGATCTATGGGGTTTAACTGGCTGCCGGAGAGGTGAGGTGCGCCTGCCGAAGCCCCGCTAGTAACGTATGATGCCCCTTTTCGGAAGAGTGGCTTTCCCGGCCAATGTGTGGCGGCACTCTGGCAAGAGTTAGTATAGAACTGCGGAGACGTAGGGTTCGGTCCTGGACCGACTACATGATCTGCTGGTGAGAACATTTGACCCGGGAGCTTTGGAGAATTCAGACTCTGGTTGGCATTCGCCCGACGGGACTTGGAAATAGAAGGACCGGAGTGAAAAGGAGAGTTTCCGTCCGGCTCGTGGTTTGGGTTACCAGGCTCCTGGTTTCCGAGGTGGCGCCCGATACCCTTGATATTTTTCCACGTCGCCTCCAAGCCTTTGGTCATGTTGTCGCCGACCTGAAGTGTGAACGGGGGACAAAGGAAGAAAAGAGAGAATATACAGGATGACGGCCGTGGCCACCGAGGCTGTGGTGCGGAATATGAGATGTCAAATGTGTGCGTTAAGAGAGGTCGTGGGTCTGATGTAAAAGCAGAAATAGTAGGTCGATCTAGTCGCAGCAACCCAGCTCAGACCCGTTTTCAGTCGTTCCTTGGTTATCTTTCGTCTAGATATTGTAGGCCATCTGAGCGGGCGTTGTTGACGGAAGATCAAGGACGGAGTTGACTTCTTAAATCAAGAGGTCATCCACGTGTGACCGTTCTAGTAGACAAGCGTGGGGTCTGGAATCGCCAACAACCTTCCCTGCTACTCAGTAGTACCATCTACTACGTAGGCGCGGCATGAGTTCTACAAGTATATAACCTTATAAAGATACCGTAGAGTCCGTAGATGCGTGTCGTAGGAACGAGTGTGGCTCTCGATGTCGTCCCGGAACGGTGAGGCCAGGTCAACGAGTGTCTGGAACTTCACGTAGTCTATTGGGAAGTGAGCCACACAGTAATTGTCTGGTGGGTTTGGAATATTCCTGAGTGGAGGTCGCCTTGATTTCTCGGCGGGACAGCATGAATAGAATACGAATGGACAGTCATATGTCCGCCGGAAATGTTTGGCTCGGGTAGGTTGAGTTTATTGGTATGGTCGAATGTGGGTTATCCCAGAAACGACTGTTGGTCTGAGGTAGAGGATAAGGTGGTGAGGGGCAACGCAGATACTCGGGGTGGGCGAAATGTAAGTTGCTTTATGGCCGAAAGTCCTTCGGAGGTACATAGCTCGAGATGTATAAGCAGGGCTGGCGAGCTCAAGGCATCTTGTGTACCTACCCGAATTAGGTGCATGGATTGGTACCTAGCCTTGTAGCCTCTGTCACAGCAACGACTGCTGTAAGGTACATAGTATGTATGTATGTATGTTTGAATGTATGTTGTCTACGTATGTATAGGCATTTCAGGAATAATTTGAAAGCCCGAAAACAGCCAACAGAGGGTGAGAACAAAGCTGGCAGAAATGTAAGGCATCTATTAGGTACAGGTAGAGTGTGCCCGGCGGATACCAATGGGGCTTCCTTGTGGGATTCCAGTTCTCTACCTTGAAGTGCGGGAGCTATGGATGAGCATTTGCCAGGGCGTTTTGCGTGTTGCCTAAGCTTTAAATCGGTGAGTGTAGTGTATTGCCCGAACTACCTACATACCTGTGTGCGAAGCGCCCTTAACTACACGTCACAATATCTAGAGGCTGCGTATGCTTCAGCCGTAGAGTAGAGGGCCATTTACACCGGCACGGGATTCATGTGACAAGTAGCAACACAGCCTACAAAATACATATGGGTACATATGTCTAGGTACCCAATCAAGGCTCTTGAACAGCCAGATATTAATTACCTTGTAGGTACTTACATATTTTGTTCACTTCCAACTCCGGGTTTCCAAAAATTGCCATCAAGTCTCCACTATGATTGACCTGTCGCTGACGGAGCTAGCCATAACTGGAGAATATCTTAAGCGAGGGAATTCAGGCATAATCGATAGGCGTACATAAGCACATATGTAGTACAAATCATGGACGAGAGACACATTGTATAGCGAGTTGCTGAGCTGGCTGGAGCTTAGCTGGGCACTCATTCCATAGCTGGAGGCCCTGGCTGCCACCACTGTCAGGCATCGATTTACGCTAATAGTCTAAAATATGGGGCGCCAAGCTAAGAGAGCTAGGGTGCTAGGTTACAGAGCTGGCGGCCTCCACTAGTAACCCACATACCCCGCCTTGGAGAGCTTCAGCTGACTGGCGTGTCAAACGCTGCGAGGGTAACCACCAATCTCTATAGATATTCACATATCATCTGATGTTGGTTGGACGCAGGTTCATTGAGCGGTGCTAAAGCCCGCTTATGGCCCGCATATAGAGTCTCTGCAGGTGTGTCCATACAAAGGCAGCTAGCGCTACTCTAGATTTTAAATCTCCAAAGTTACCAAGGCAGGTAGGTGAGTGACGGGGACGATATCCGACAAGGTCTGGCCAGGGTAGGTTCTTATAGGTACCTAGTCAATATTGCCGGGCTCTGATAGCGCAGTCCTGGCCATGACCATTCAACCACCTTATTCAGCGCCTGACATTGTCCGATATCTATTTCCACATCCGAAAATCCGACTCGCGATCTAACGACATGGCGCATAGTTCTTGACACCCTATTTGTATAAGCAAGATCGAAGGTGGAAGGGATTACAACGTTTTCATGAATATCTGGTCCCAGGCTCTTGAAGTTGGCCTTCATCGCTCCGGACATTTTGGTCTTCCAGAGTCCCAGTAAACTTTGTGAAGGATGTTGTCGCCCCTCATTATCCAGCACTGACTCCAGGCGCAGGAGCCAATGGAGATGGTGGCACCATATCGAATCCAACAGGGCCGAGTTCTTCTGCGATCCACCGTAATATTTCATGTCAGATGGGCGCCGTATGCGGATTCAACACATAATATGCCGGGACTGTTGACAATGGCTCCTCTGACGGTCTTGAGGTCTGCTCCCGTGACCTTCCTGCGGAGTGGCCGGGTAAGACAACCTTGAGGACTGCGTCAGCGGCGAAGTTTACCGGCAACCGTCTGAGCGATGCGCTTCCAAAGTCACGCTGGCAGCCAGCCATCCGCGCCGTCGAGAGCATGAGAGAATAATCTTCCGCATTCCAATCCCTGCTTCATTTGCTACAGAGCTGTCCGACTTGGAGGATGGCTCTGGGCTGTCTCCGAGGACACGTGCCGCTTCAACTTCATCCTAGGGTAGGCGTCAAACGCCGCGCAGCAGATCTTCTCGGTTAGCCCTTCGGATTGAGCTTATCCCAATGCCGCAGAGTCCAACAGGTTTGACGACACTCTCTCGGGCATTCGACCGGCTGATGTGTTTGAGACGACTACCGTTGAGCTGACGAAGAAAAGTACCGCGCGGCGCCTCGCATACTTTATCAGTTGTGATATTCTGCAAAGGTGACCTTCGAAGGAGGATCGCCAAATACGGAAGTCCGCCCAAGCAGCGTGGATAAAGACCGTTACCTCGCCAAGAATCCGTTCCATTATCCCCCTGAGAGATCGAGGTTCGCATCTGGTAGAACGCAAGGCAGGCAGACGGCGTACCCATCGAAACCGGGGTATCCGCCGGGATGTTCTAGCTCCGGTAGACCGCGCTTCAAGAGAGCTTCTGAGGCGCGCTCATGCGCTCCAGATACCGTTTCTGCTCTGAGAAGACACTATACTTTACAGACCCCGGAATTCAGTAGTAGCGAATGGAGGATATGTGCGCCGAGCGATTCAGTGTGCCCTGTGAGTACAACTATGGTACCATATTTCACTTGAGGCTAGCTGCCTGGACATGGAAAACACTGTACTTGTCGATAAGGGTCCGCATCGGACTTAGTTGAGAATTACCATCGCAGAACACTTGCGTTTGTTCGCTGCCAGGAAGTCTCACGATGTTCCTCGCTAAGCGTCGATGGTCCCCAGAGTGTAGACGACATTAATAGGTAATGGCGAGGAGCCTTTGGGTAGCAATGTGATACCGATAAGCTTCCTATCTGAATGCAGGAGATGGGATCGACGCCTTGTCGGTAGAGGGCCTTGTCGAGATTTATCCTATGCCCTACGATTCTGGAAATCCCT
Organism: Monosporascus ibericus; assembly: GCA_004154915.1. Lineage (NCBI taxonomy): Eukaryota > Fungi > Ascomycota > Sordariomycetes > Xylariales > Monosporascus > Monosporascus ibericus. Next base: position 4,392 of record QJNU01001161.1, on the reverse strand, counting down.
GGCCATCGTAGATGGGAGTCATCATCCAACACCTGTCCAGAATTAGCTAACGCGTATCTTTCTGTGTAGACACACTCGATTAGCTCTACGTAGCGTTTCTGGGCCTGCCGACGCTGAAGGCTGCCATTGCTGCTCTTCTCGACAGGTTCTTGTCCTTGGCGCCGTTCGGACAACCATTAACGCTGACCTTGACAGACGGGCTTGACTTAGAATACCTCGGCTGACGCGATCGATCACGTCCATGTTCGAGTCGCATTCCGCAGGAGTAAAGAGAGAGACCCAGGCTAGCTCTTACCAGCACCAGGATGAGGACGTCCCTGAGTACGCTCGTCGAGGTTAGAATTGCGCCGTCCATCGGTGAAGGGTCAAACTTCTTGCTGTTGGACAGGGAGATCTGAGCGTCTACCCTAATATGATAACGCCACGCGGTAGGGATCGTGGGATGCGATTCAAGTTAGTCTGATATCGGGTACGAGCCGTCATCCCGATTTGTTACCACCAGGAGTGGCCACTCCGACCCCATAACAAGCCCCGACAGACCCTCCCCCGTACGTGTGAACGCCAAGGAATCTGGAATGCCAAGGGGACAAAGAGACTTTCATCCCTTATCGGCCCGTTAGTCACGATGTGAAGAATTAGATATCCGCATCTGCGCTGCCTATTCCCAATACTAGTGTGATGTCCTTTGTAACGAGCGCGTCACCGACCGCAGCAGGCAATGCCGCGCCGCCCACGCCTACCAGATCAATGCTCTGCAGCAGCCGAACACCATCGTCTTCCGAGGCGGGTAGTTGAGACACGTACGGAACGGATGAGAAGTCTCGCACGGGGACCGAGCTTGTCTCTCAGGCATGTTCCACGGCGTTCACCACGTTGGTACCCGTAATGGGAGAATGGCCTCCGGAAAGAACCAGACCATTGAACTGGACGTCTATGCGCCAAAGCAGTCGGGGAAGGCCACCATGTTACAGGGGTATAGTCGTGAAAGTCGCGATGATGTCGTCTCGAGTTGTGAGCCATAGTAGCGCCCCGACCTCTCCCCAGTTACTCTGGAAATCAGCTTCGGTAATCCACCAGATATGCCCGAAGCGTAACGCAGGTATGCGATGTCAGATTTCCGAGGCTTGGTGAAGACGATGTTGGGGACTACTATGTCCTTGTCTGATATATAGTAAGGGGGGGTAGTTTCGACCCTGACGCAGTCCTAAGCCCTCCAGTCTCGTGCTCGCAGGAGCCGCCAATGAATATGATGCTGGAGCTACACGTACGACAGAGGCGATAAATCGTAGCCGGGTCCAGTTGAGGCCTGCTCAAGTCAACCAGCTCATTCCCCAAGTCAGATCAAAACTAGGGCGAACAGGTACTAGCCGCTTACGCTGACAGGAAGCCATTGCATCTTAATCGCTGCAGGCCCAGTCACGTAAGAACGGAGTATGGGCTGCTCATGCATATTAGGCCGACCATAAACCCTGATGGCTCGCCGGTGGAAGACCCTATAATTCGAGCCAGGGTATCGTCCGCGGCGACTGATGTGTCGCGGAGCTCATAAAAGCTGACCTGATCAGGTCATCTGCATGCGTCTTTGCTGGCGTCTATCCCGTTAATCTTGATTAGGACGCCAGCGACTATCCTTGCTTGGAATCCTGAGAGGAGAAGTTGGCAAATTCGAGGGCGGACCTATCCGGGATATGCTTAGCCTGCCCGTCCGGGAGCTCCATGATCGTGTCGAACTGGGCCGGCTGTCCTCCTCGGAGTTCCCTTTTCCATAGCACCGCTTCCCCGAGCCTACTTGTGAAATAATTCAAGTCTAGATCGCGCATTGAGACACGTTCCAGGGCAGAGCATGAAGGTCTCAGGGTTTGGATATCTCAACAGAGAGCCACGAGCTGGGACGTTGACTCTCTCAACAGATACAATTTCTATTTAATACATACTTAGTTCTTCGCCAGGAAGGATCAAATATGATATGCACGATGAGACATTTCCGTATTATTGTTTTTGACCAATTAGGGTTGGCAGCTAGCTACATTACTCCATATAGAAACTGACTTGTCCTTGCCAGATCTTTGACACCGTTTTAATGAGGCCAATTTTTTTATAGTATTTAACGCCGGGGGGTTAAGCCGCATAGCGGCTGTCCCAGAGCCTCCCTTAGGGCATATAGGGCGTGCTAAACTAGGTAAAGCTATCTTTAACTAATTTATTTACAAGTGTGAACTTATTTAATAGTTTTTGTCCGTAGACGCGTCGCCGTTTCCAGCGTATTAAGCTGTATCTTCCCTTTTCCATGCGAGGGTAATGCCTAGCGTTTTCCCCTTTCCCTTAGCGGGAGCTTCGAGGGCTAAAGCCCAAATTATAGTTATGATGATTAAGTACGTTAGCTGGTTATTTGCTATATATTACGCGCCTAGGCGTATTAATAAATATAAATTATCCCCTTTCCCCATTCCTTTTAATTCTCTTAAAAACGTTTAAAAGTATCCGCCAAATTCTTTATATTTAATTTAAAGAAAATCGCTAGGGCCTTAAGTAACCTTTGCCGTTATAAGATAATCGCTTTGTTTAAAGCGATATCTGGTAACGGCAACTGTTTTAATGTAACCCCGTTCCGGTCTTTTCGCGTATAAATGTTCCCGTAAAACCTTATAATCCCGATATAATTTTTTAAAAACGATTAAGTTATTTATAAATTCCCTTACATAGTAAGCTTTATTTTTAAGTTTTTATAAACGCGTTTTCGGTTTTAATAATTAATTTTCGAAAAAAGCGTCCGTTTTTTTGTAATAAATTAAACATTCGGGTACTTTAAGTTTACCGTAAATACAATATAACTTAACGTTCTTGTATTTGAATTTCCGGTAATATTAAGTAAAATTTACACAACTTATACGAAACGTTAAATAATAATAGAAAATTAATTTCGTTAAATATTTTAACTTATCGGAATAACGTAAATAATATTTTAATTTTTAAGCTTTATAATATTATAAAAATTTAATAAAATTTACTTTTTATTACGTTTTTCGTTACGTTTTATTTCGTAATTTTACTTTAAATTTAATTCCGTAAGTTATAATTATATAGTTATTATTAACGTTTTTTAATTTTAAGCCCGTTTTCGTTAACTTATCCGCTAATTCGTTTTTTTTATATCGTAATGTTTTAAATTTTAGCGTACTTTAACGTTATACGTATCTGCAGTTACATAAAACTTTAAATATATTTATTGGAAAAATATAATAATATTCGTTTTAATTCCTTAAATCGCTTCCATATTATTTAAGTAAACATATATTCGCTTCCGATTAATCTCCGGTAATCCCGTAACGATATATTTTAAATCTTTTTTTAAACTTTTATTATTTCCGTATTAAAGATAATAAAGTAAATGTTTAAGCGTTCATATCTTATATCGAAACGTTACTTATTTTAATAAACCGTAAAGCCGTAATCGATTTCCGTTTTATCTTACGAGCTGTTCGAAAAAACGATAACGTTTTCCGGTAGCAAAGCCGTATACCAAGCCTTGAAAGTTATAATAGCTTCCTTTTTAGTAAGTCCTTATATAAAGTCCTTTTTTGAATTAGGTAAATATTTAAGGGGAATTAAGATAAGTCGTTATACGGGTAATAGTATTTTTACCGTTACTTATACTTTGGTCTTAAGATTTTGCAAATTCGTTACCCCGCGTTTTTTAATAATTTTAACCAGTTCCGTTTTTTGGGTTAAAGGGTGCTTTTTATCGACAGTTCGTAACTTATACGCAAATTTCCATAATGCGAGGTCCAGGGCTACCTATGCCGTCGGCAATCCCGAATCGCGATATAGGACGTTCGTAGGTGTTATTCTCCATACTGGCAGGGTAGCTTTGGTAGCTAAGGTAAGAGCCCGTTGGACTTTTCCTACGTGCTAGCCTACCTTAACGCTAATCTTATTCTTTTCTACCTGCTTGGTACGTTTTCCGTACCACGCCTTTGCGCCGTACAATGCCGTAGGCATCCTTATTCCTATCAGTCCGCAATCTCAGGCTTCGGTGCATACGTATGCGTGCACGTATGTTAACAGATACCCTCGCCCGCCCTAGCATTAATAAGGGTCCTATAATTAGGGGGTGGATAATCTTTTAACGGACGTCTAGTTTGCCGGCTCGCTACCGTTTAAAGCAACGCTACGTAATAAAAAGGTTTATACCTTAAGCAAACCCTAATTATAATCCAATTTTTCGATTTACCGATATGCGTATCCGTTTTTTTTAACTACGGTTCGACCTTTTCCGGAAATATATCCTACCTGTCAGATATAGGGGACATCAGTTGTGTTGTTGTATTAGGTCAGTTGCAGGTGCTGTTGCACTCATACAACTTTAAGTAGCTTAGCTCCGGAACACATATG
>QJNU01001160.1:0-10580 GCA_004154915.1 Monosporascus ibericus | reverse complement strand
CGCCCCCCCCCCCCCCCCCCCCCCCCCCCCCCCCCCCCCCCCCCCCCCCCCAAACGCATACGGGCCAGCTGCTGATGAATCACCTTCGATTGATACGTACAGACGGCGTATTTGCCGCTCCCGAACAACGCGACGCTCTGGAAGGCCCTCGAGCAGGACTTCACCGCCGAGAGCGTAAACTCGTATAACAGCTGGGACTTCGGCCTGAACCAGCAGGTGCTGCTGATCCCTGAAGCGGACAAGGGCGTCCAGATAGTGATCAACTCTCAGGACGCCATGGAGCATCCCTGGCATTTACAGTACGTTAGCCCGTCCACTCACCCACCCATCCTCTCCTTCATGTCGGCTCCATCCATTGTCCCACTGCCCTCGATACAAGATCAGATGCATATGTCAGAGCCATTAGCTGACAAGCGCGCAGCGGTACGTAAATGAAAGCATGACTGCCCGCTGACCCACCCATCTCAAGCACAGACGATCTTGCACGAGGGATGTACGCACAGCTGCTCAACCCCCGAAGCATGTATACCAACGTCACCTTCCTCCCCTCCCCTCTCCTACCCCAGCTAACACACGCTCTTACTCCGGGCACACAGGCCACACATTCCAGATCGTCGGCTGGGGCCGCGGCCTCTTCGGGGAGAGCAGCAAGGGCGAGGAGGACGGAGACGGCGGGGGCGCGACAGGCACGACGTGGAATCTCGAGAACCCGATGCGGCGTGACACCGTCACCGTGCCGGCCTTCAGCCACGTCGTGATCCGGTTCGTCGCGGACAACCCGGGCCTATGGGCGCTGCACGTAAGCTTACCTGCCTACCCAAACCCTACCCTACATACCCTCCGCGACTCGCCCGCGTTTCTTTTTTCTTCTTCCGTCCCCTGTCTCCCTGTCCGTCCGCCGGTGCTGCTGCCGGGGGACGACCTTTGGCACGGCAGTAGCTGCAGGCAAGCAAGCACGGATCGGGATCCCTTAGTCGAGTTGTAAGAAAGGCCGATTGGACAATGCTAACAGGATGAAATGCCTTTCCTCGACAGTGCCACGTCGCATGGCATATGGAAGGTAAGCTAGTCTACTCCAGCACCAGCCCCGTTTTCCCGAAAAGCCCCTATTCTCTCCCCATGCCGCCTCCACATACAGGCGCAAGATCCCCATCCGCGGCCTGCGCAGGAAAAAAAAAGAGAATATAACACGCATCCCAGATGCGAAGAGATGCAGGCGAATGCGCAGGGACGGGAGTTATCGCTGACCGCGGACATATCACGAAACAGGCGGCAGGTTCGTATCTCTGGCGGAGAGGCCCGGCGACCTTGTGGAACTCGTCGACAAGATGGACCCGGAGACGAGGCGGCTGAGCCAGAGCTTCTGTGGGATGCGTGGCGATCAACAGGCGTCTGGCGCCGACGATGGTGAGCCGGCTTGACTTTCTTATGCGTCTCATGATCTAGCTCGCTAACGGGAAAGAGGCAGACTATGGCCCGCCTAGGTAATGATGCCGTCTCATTGTTAGCGATGTAATTCTGTGACTTTGTAGGATATAATAGTCATCAAGGCGTTGGCAATCATCGTCGGGATACGCAACTCTCGTTATGGTCAAATGAATTGACAATTTTTTGAAGTCAACGCTATGAGGGGGGATGCTACATTAAGATTTTGTTCTTAGTCTTTATATACAAAGCTCAACCCTGAGCCGAAATCCCCCAATGCCATTCATGTCGTCAGAAACTGCGTGAACATCTTCCGAATTCGCAGGTGAAGCCTTTTTTCCCCCTAATCTCTGAACGCCGCCAACCGCTCGCGAACCAACCAACACATGAAGTTCTGGACTACAAGCTGGAGAATGGAAGAGCGGCAAATATGAGTACAGTTTAAGTACAGATGAACGAGAGAGCGTCTATCATAGCCGCGTCATCTCGTAGCTAAAAACACAATATAATCATGCACAAGGGGTATTTTACGGCTTCTTCTCGTCCTCAGGCTTGGCCTCGCCTTCGGAGCTGTTAGACTGCTCGCCGGACTCGGCGCGCGCCTTGTGCATCTTGTCGAAGAGGTTTAAGCTGGCCATCTGCAGCTCGTCGGTCTTCTCCTTGATCTCGGCAGCAGTAGCAGTGCCCTCGCCGGACTGGCTCTTGCTGATGAACTCCCGCAGAGTGGTGATCTTCTCCTTGATCTGGTCCGCCTCGGTCTTGTCGAGTCTGTCGGCGAACTCGTTCAGGGCCTTCTCGGTATCGTTCAGGACGCTATCAGCACGGTTGGCAGCCTCGATAGAGGCCTTGCGCTCCTTGTCTTGCTCAGCATACTTCTCGGAGTCCTGAACCATCTGCTCAATTTCGGACTCAGACAGACCAGAGCCGGAAGCAATAGTGATGGACTGGTCCTTGTTGGTGCTCTTATCCTTAGCATGGACGTGGACGATAGAGTCGGCGTCGATATCGAAGGTAACCTCAATCTGGGGAACACCGCGGTGCGCGGGAGGGATGCCGACCAGCTGGAAGTTACCCAGAAGCTTGTTGTCCTTGACGAGCTCACGCTCGCCCTGATAAACCTTGATCTCGACGGCAGTCTGGAAATCAGCGGCCGTGGAGAAGACCTGGGACTTCTTGGTAGGGATAGTCGTGTTTCGGTTGATCAGACGAGTGAAGACACCGCCCAGAGTCTCAATACCGAGGGACAAGGGGGTGACATCAAGAAGCAAGAGGTCCTTTACCTCACCGGACAGAACGGCACCCTGGATGGCGGCACCGATGGCAACAGCCTCATCAGGGTTCACCGACTTGGCGGGGTCACGGCCGAAGATGCTCTTGACGGACTCGGAAACCTTAGGCATACGGGTCATACCACCAACAAGAATGACCTCCTGGATGTCCTTGGCCTGCAAGTTGGCGTCCTTCAAAGCCTTGCGAACCGGCTCGACAGTCCTGGTGATCAGAGGGTCCATCATGCTCTCGAGCTGGGACCGGGTCATCTTGGTGTTAATGTGCTTAGGGCCGGAAGCGTCAGCAGTGATGAAAGGAAGGCTAATGTCAGTTTGGAGGGAAGACGAGAGTTCGATCTTGGCCTTCTCGGCGGCCTCACGGATTCTCTGGATAGCCATACGGTCGCTGGACAAGTCGATGCCAGACTCGCTCTTGAACTGCTGGACGATGTGGCGAACAAGGCGGATATCGAAGTCTTCGCCACCCAAGTGGGTGTCACCGTTGGTAGACTTCACCTCGAAGACACCGTTCTGGATCTCGAGGATGGAGATATCGAAAGTACCACCACCCAAATCGTAAACAGCGACAACTCTGTCCGCCTCCTTCTCGAGGCCGTAGGCAAGAGCAGCGGCGGTAGGCTCGTTGACGACACGAAGAACGTTCAAGCCGGCAATCTGGCCGGCATCCTTGGTAGCTTGACGTTGAGAATCATTGAAGTAGGCAGGGACGGTGACAACGGCGTTCTTGGCCGGCTTGCCCAAGTATGACTCGGCGGTCTCCTTCATCTTGTTCAGGACGAAACCACCAACTTGCGAAGGGGAGTACTTCTGGCCGCGAGCCTCGACCCAAGCATCGCCGTTGGTGTGCTGCACGATCTTGTAGGGAACCTCCTTGATATCTCTTTGGACCTCGGGATCAGTGAACTTTCGTCCGATTAACCGCTTGGTGGCAAAGAGCGTGTTCTCCGGGTTGACAACGGCCTGTCGCTTAGCAGCGACGCCAACGAGTCGCTCACCATCTTGCGCGAAGGCAACGACGGAGGGAGTCGTACGGGCACCTAGCCCTCATGTCAGAGATTCTGCATTTCATACGCCACCGCCTAGAACGAATAGCCTACCTTCGGCGTTCTCAATGATCTTGGGCACCTTGCCTTCCATGATGGCAACAGCGGAGTTGGTGGTACCTATATATAAGTTTAGCGACAGAATAATATAATATCAAGGTAGCGCTCGTGGACTTACCCAAGTCGATACCGATGACAGCACCCTGAACCTTTCCTTCCGTCGACTCATATCGAGCGAACGTAGATCCTAAGGGTTTCCGCAAAGGTGTGGCCCATCGCGACGCTGTGGAGGTTGCTCTGGGAAGAGCTCTGGAGAGACGTGAAGCCAACATGTTGATGGCTCTAATGTATTAAACTAATAACAAGGAGAAAAGGCTCACGACGAAGAGTGATCGGCGCAAAGGAAGGGGATCCGTATGTATTAAATACAGTGAATGGATTGCGGCGGGGAGGAGGAGGAAAAAGAATTTATGTGATGATAAGAGGTGTCGAAATGGCGATTCGATGGCTGCTCAAATTTTCGGTTAGAAGAACTTTGACGAAATCGTCCGAAGAGCTTTCCACGGAGCGGGCGGGCGGTCGGAAGCGGCAAAAATTCACGCCGCCCACATTCTAGAGCTACGTAGTGCCTGCCAGGGCCTGCCTACAATACTAATACCTACAGTAGGTAGGTATGTAGGTAATTCCAGAGCTCCAATAGGTCCTAGAATAGGTAGCAACTACAGGTAGTATAGCGCTATCTCTAAAAGAACATTGTTAAAATACGCATCGGGAAAGGTCATGACGACATGGCAGGCACGGCTCCATCCAGATACCGAGATTCGACCCCCAATGGCAAAACCAAGTTTTGCTTACCTAAACCGTTATTTGATATGCACGCATACGGAAGCCAGCCGTCAGGTCAAGCGTCAAATTTTGCGACGGCAATCGCACCAAACCAACCCAGTCGATGGGATTCACCATATATTTAAGACTGGGCACATGCGGAAATATTCCTCTGTGCAGCACCCCACATTCTGTTTTTACATGTATAAGTTTTATAATCGTTGGTTCTATAGTATGGTTTGATAGGGCCCAAAGTAAGAAGACAAGCAGCGTGAGGAAGTTGAAAGTATAGCAACTTGGTGGCCATGAATGTCTATGCGATCACAATATAATGCTGCTTTAACCAATCAGAGGAAGTGTTGGTGTGAGGGGGGGACCCTCATTACTCGCCAACTTTTTAAATGGTGTTGGATCGACTCGGGAGCAAATGCAGGTGCACTGTTAATATAGGGAACTTGCGCTTATTGGCGCTTAGCGTATGTACGTACATTGTTCTATACTATAGTACCTATGGGTATGTAGGTAAATAGGTACATGCAGTTACTGCCGCCGCCGTCTTTAGCTCTCTACCAGGTCGGAACGTCATTCTTGTCGTTTATGTGAATTGGGGAAAAGCCCTTTGTCCAACCTACAGACCCGGACAACATCCACCCTGTCTTAACATCGATTCTTGAAGGCTTCATTGCATCCGTTATACACCTAAGAATCTACTTTACCACTTGTTCCATTCCTCCACCGGTTCTCGGCTCTTGGAATCACAGATCCATTCTGCTAGCCGGCCGACGTCATTCTAACGACCGCTGTTGGACTGCTACAAGTCGAGTCCAACAGAGGCAATCCGGACTTCTTAGAGTGTTGCCATTCGGCCCATCGCGATCATCGACCCGCTTCCATGGTCAGCGCAATTTGATGACCTGTGGTGGCCTTGATATCCGGCTCTGGTATTATGGCCGTTGACGAAGAGGCTAGGTACACATATCCTTGCCGCGACCCGATAGAGCGAGTATGACTAGCTAATCTTAATCGCCTTTCTACCTAGTTACTGGCCGACCGAGCGCCTGATAGTCAAAGATGGTCGCAAGCACTACCGCACCGCTGTATCGCCCATGTATGTGCGCCCGGCCCGATAATCTGTGCCTTCTCGGGCTAATCATTCTATGTCTACTCTAGCCACTGGCAACTTCGATCTCTAATCAGTTCTGAGAGGCAAAATGTCATCTACTTTCCTGCCGGTGTCAACAATACGCATATCACTCGACTCAACACGACTACTCGCGAATGCGAGACGATTAAGGTTATAAGCTTTCACCCCCGGTGCTTGGTGGCCAAAGGTGGATGGATATGCTGCGGAGGCGAGAACGGCGAGTTCACAGTCATTCGCGACGTGGGGCAGACCGATGCGGCAGATGATGCTCTGAATAGCGACTTCCGATCCACCCTAAATTCCCTCGAATCACCAAACATGGCGGAAGCCTCCATGTCTCAACTTCAAAGGGATATGCTTAGCATCGTAGAGCGGATTAATGGCTCAAATAAGACATGGTCTGCTTCGAACCACAAGTTTGGAATCGAACGAGTCAACTGCATCACCATTTGGCAACCTCCCAAGACTCCTTCCGATGACACGACGCCCGGCCAATATCCCTCTCCTGTAGCTGTCTTGGCGAACAACGACAAGACGGTGACCATTGTCGGTCTCCATGACTGCCAGGAGGTAGACCAACTGGATTATCCCGATTGTGTCAACAGAGCCGTCATCTCGCCTGATGGCACCATGTTGGCTGCTATTTGCGACGACCCTTTTCTCTACATCCATGTGCGTAGGCCGCTAGGTAAGGGCAAGAGCAACGAGTACTTTGAATGGGAACAACTGCCCAAGATACACCTCAAGGGCCAAGAACCTCGAGATACGTCAGATTGTCGAGGCAGTTTTGCCGCCGCCTTCTCTCCTTCCGGAAGATATCTTGCAGTGGGGACTCAGTACGGTACCATCTCGATATTCGACACGGCTGCTCTTCGGATCCCTGATCTGGATCCGCTCATCACTCATTTCAACTCATCCAGGGCACCTCACGAATCTGGCGCAGTTAGGGACATGGCGTTCTCACCGGGACCCTTCGATCTCTTGGCGTGGACTGAGCATCGAGGACGGGTAGGCATCGCGGACGCGCGCACTAACTTTGCCCAACGGCAGATCATCTCGATAGATGAGCACGAGGGCTTCGACCATCTCTCTCTCCATGATCGGAGCACCATCGACCCACGTCTGCTCGACCCCCGCAATGAACGCAGCACTGGCAGCTCCCCTTCGCTACCTAGTCTCCTGAGTACGTCCAGCCCTAGTCGGCCGCTACCGAATCCCGAGACCTCTGAGCCGTCCTCAAGGGTCAACCATCCGTTCACTGCGGAGGAAACCGCAATTCTTGAGGCTGTCCAGAGCGATCGGCGACGCCGGGAAGCTAGGGAGCAAAGGGAGCAGCGTGAGCAACAAATCGCCCGAGGCAGTCCGGCCTGGAGATCATCAGTGTGGGCCGAGCGTGTAAGTGCCCCGCCGAGGGTGAGGATTCGTATCATGGGAAGGGGAAACAGAGAACAATCGTTAACCAATACTCTAATCACACAGCGTGAAACGCTGACGCGAATACTTGAGCGCGAAAGGAACCGGGAAAACCGTGATCATCATCGGTCAGGGACGAGTCAAACGCCTCCCGGGGAGCAAGAACGAGAGCGGAGGGCCCCGACGCCGCGGCGGAGGAGTTCCATCATGCAGGCGTTGACCCAGAACGTTGACAGCTTTGCACAGATAATGAACAGGTCACAGCCCTCGGACAATACCACCGATGGTCCAAGCAACAACCGAGACTCCCCTACCCCGTGGTTGACAGGAAGACTCACATCGGGATGGGCTGATCTGGAGGCCCTCTACAATATCGCCGGTGGGGATGGTGGTTTTGCGGACAGCACGCGTACCGAGGCCGGTCGAAACCGTCGCGCCATCCCAGTGATTAACGACGTCTGGAGCGATGACTTTGCCGGCTTCCGACGTGCTTATGGCCGATCTGGTAGTCGGGAGCATCAGCAACATCCTGATGATACTGCTGGTCTGTCGTGGAGTGAGGATGGGCAAGCGCTGTGAGTTTCCGTGTTCCATTCGAGTACTAGGGAAGCTTGACTGACTCGCCGTTGCAGATTCGTTGGTGCCGAGGATGGCATATACGAATGTCGTGTGAATTTGCACGGTAGAAAAGTGTTTCCGGAAGTTACCTTCCGTTGATGTCGATACCTGCGAACTGTATATAATGCTCTAAGGGCAGGTTTCTTGGGCGTTTGGAGGCGTTTTCCGTGTATAGGCTGGACGGTTAGTTACGCTACGGGACCGGGCGGCGAGTTCTCCGGGATAGCGAAACCCGATAGGAACCCGACGGGTGTGGAAAATGGGGTTCATATTCTTGGCCCTTCCTAAAAAGGTTCTTGGTTGGGAGGAAAAGGTATAGTCTCCCATATATTTGGAATGAGGGCGTTCATGGTTCCTGTAAACGGCCACAACTACCACACTTGGGACCTCTGATGCACGCTTATCTATTTTGTAAGTCATCGGTATTGAATACAAAAGTAGTATGTTGATATTTATTTACTGGCTTTGTGACTTGGCGAGCACGCTCCGCCGTCAATGCGCCCAGAACAGGTCCCATCTCACTCGCCGCCATCATTTCCAACCCCCGGCCCGCTCCGACTCCCGTACATCAGGTCTCTCACGTAGTTCGCGACGGCCAGGCAGCTGGTCAAGCCGGGGCTCTCCATGCCCAGCAGGTTGACCCAGCCGGCGAAACCGTCCTCCGCCCTGATATAGAAGTCGCGGAAGCCGCCGCCAGTGCCGACGGCGCCTCGCGGCGTCAGTTTCGGGCGCACGCCGGCGTAGTCGGGCGCCAGCGCCGAGGCGTCGACGCCCGGCAGGTAGCGGCGGATCTCGGCGACGGCGGGGGCCAGGCGGTCCGCGTTCACGGCCAGGTCGGCCGGCGACCCCACCCACTCGACGTCCGGGCCGAAGCGCACGCGGCCCGCGAGGTCCAGCGTCAGGTGCGTGCCGAGCCCCGCGCCGCCGGGCGCCGGGGCCGGGTAGATGAGCCGCCTGACGCGCGGCGCCGAGGCCCCGTAGCTGAAGTAGTTGCCCTTGGCGTAGTGCAACCGCACGTGGCGCTCCGGCGGCGCCATCATGTTGTGGATGGCCGCGGCGCCCAGCCCCGCGCTGTTGATCACCGTCTCCGCCGTGATGGTCGACTCCAACTCCAACTCCGATCCCGACTCCGCCCCTCCGGCGCCCGGGTCGCGCACCGTCACCCGCCACCCGCCGCTGCCGGGCGTCGACGTTGTCGAAGGCGCGGGGAGGGGCTCGACGCCGACGACCTCGGAGTTGAGGGCCGTGACGCCGCCGGCGTCCTCGAAGAGGCCCTGCAACGCCAGCATGAGGCCGTGGCTGTCGACGATGCCCGTCGTGGGACTCTCGAGGATGCCGGCGTCGGCGCGGACGTCGGGCTCGAGGCGGCGGGCCTCCTCACGGCCGACGAAGCGCACGGGGAGGGCCTCCTCCCCCACCTCGGCGTTGTACGCGCGGCAGAAGCCGCGGACGCGCTCGAGCGCCTCGAGCTCGGCGGCGTCCTGCGCCACGATCCACTTTCCCGTGCGCCGGTGCGCGACGCCGTGGTCGGCGCAGAACCGGTACAGCGCCCGGCGGCCCTCGACGCAGAGCCGCGTCTTCAGCGTGCCCGGCCCGTAGTACAGCCCCGCGTGGATCACTTCGCTGTTGCGCGACGACGTCTCCGTGCCCACCTGCCCGTGCCGCTCCACCAGCAGCGTGCTGCTCCCCGGCTGCGCGGCCAGCGCCCGCGCGATGGCGAGGCCGATGACACCGCCGCCTATCACCTATTTTCCAAGGGGTATGTGAGTTGCTTCTTCTCCGGCCTCGTCTTCATTGCGTACAAGGGGGGAAACTTGTAGTTTCAATACGTCAACCCGGCTAGCGACTGTTGACGAGGTAGAAAGAGAGTTGCCACTACTTACGACGTGAGTGAAATCCGTCCGCGCCCGCGCCGTGCTCGAGAATAGACGAGGGTAGCTGGTGGCGGCAGATGAGCGCAATCCGTGGCCCCTGACAGCTGCTACTCTGGCGAGCATGCTGAAGAGGGAACTTCAAGTAAAGCCGGTTTCGCGCTCGCTGGAGTCAAGTGTCTGTCATACCATGTTCACTTGCGTGGTTCTGCAATCCTAGACCGGGTTGATTGAGCGAGTTCCGGTCCCTCCCAGAGCTCCGACAAACGGAGGATAAGCAAGCAATAAGCAGGAGTGCACCGTAAACCTTTGCTCGCACGGACTTTCCGAGGCTTGAGCTTCGAATGACGGACAGTGCTCTCTTTGAGCAGAGTAGCTCTTAAGAGGTGGTTCTGTAGACTTATTACGGGTACTTTCCTTGAACTGAGCAACCTGGCCGTGTAGCATCAAATTCTGGTTGCTCCGCTGCAAGCAACCTATATGCGCAGTGACGTTCGCTTGAGCCCTAGAGTACAGTGCTCCCGTACAGGCTGGACAGTGCGTAGCTTCATAGCAGGCCCACATCAGACGGAATATGAACTCCACGAAATACATCCCAGTACGGTAATAAAAGGTCCTCCTTGTTAAAGAGCCTTGTGAGGCATTTGTGCTCGTGTCGGGTGCCATGGAACATACAGAGCCCGAAAACTACACGTCTCAGTTTGGAATATTAACATATATTTTACTCTATAACTAAGCAATTCTTAGTGTTAGTTCACAGGAAGCCTGAAGGCAACCATCATGGACGCAGTCGAATTGGCAACCGAGAAGGTAGAATGACGCACTTCGAGATTATCTATCTACAAGGTACCTCACCACCCCTTTCAGCCCTCTGCATGATAACAGACTCTATGTGCGTGATCGAAATGTCAACGTTATGAAGTAAGAGGGTTCCATAACAATACGTATATCA
>QJNU01001159.1:0-10615 GCA_004154915.1 Monosporascus ibericus | reverse complement strand
CCGATCAGTAGGTGACCTTTCCGTATATGGGGTGCGCTACGCACCCCCCAGCTAGCTGACACACCCCTTTAACGCCTTGAAGTCTTTACGGCGTTAATCGTCACACTTCATCATTTCCTAAAGCCACAGCTGTCCATTCCACCTCTCCTCCGGCGATTGAATCCTTTTAATCAGTTAATTTCTCGTCTAAAATAACCTTTAAAACTTTTCTCCGCTAATTCAAAGCTTTTATAATATCCATCAGTCCTAACTACTTTCTGAAGTTCTTAAAGGCTTTTCGTAACAGGGCTTTAATTAATCCATCAACTAGCATATTGCCTGTAGGCGTATAATCCATTCTAATCAGGTCCCTTTTTGCTACCTTTCGCAGCTAGTGGTTATATATATCTACATACCGTAACTTTATCTATAAAAATACGATATTGGCGTTAATTAACCGTATGGTTTATTAATTATCGCATTATATATTTAACGGTCCTATATCGAAACTAACTTTCAATTTTTTAATTAATCGAAAATTAAATAAGGCTTTTTTAATAACTTACGTAAAGGATAATAATTCCGTTTCGGTTATAAAAATAATTATTATATCTTACTTATTCGCCCGTTATCTTATTACTTTTTCGAAAAGCTTTATTATATAAACTTAGGAACTTTTTTAATTAATTATATTATCCGCGAAAAAAACGTTATTTTAAGTATTTATCGAATCCTCGTTACCGAATTATAACGTTAACGTTTTAATACCGATTAAATATAATATAACTTTATTAATAATATTATAATATACGTTATTAAGGTTTTGGTTAAATCGTACGAATCGGGATATTATAAAGAATATATCAGGTCGCGTATTAACTATAATATATAAAATAAAACCGATCTTTTTTTAATATTTATTTATTAAACTTAAATAAACCAAATCAAGATTTAGCAATAACTTAACGCTTATTATTAACGTTTTTAAAAAGTTATTTAGATTTTTTTTTAAAAATTAAATTAACTAGCTTATTTATAAAGTTAAATTAAAATAACTAAATTTTCTTATTAAGTTTATCTTTAATTATTTTAATCTTAAGGAATTATTATAAATCTTTATTATTTATAAGGGTATATCGTTTTTATATTTATTAAATTAATTAATCGATAAAGTTTTAATATTTTTTATTATACGTAGCAACTATATCGTCAACGTAAAAAAATAAAAGCACCCTTTAGTAAAAAAAATAACATAATTTATAAAAAACGGGGTTAAATCTTAAATCCTTAAATATATTAATAAAATCCTTTTACCAAAATAAAGATAATTCCTTTAATCTATATAATACTTTCCTAATTAAAAATATCTTATTACGTTATAAATATCTTAAAAGCGTCTTTATATATATTTTATAAGGTAAGTTCGTATTAACGAAAACGTTTATAACGTTATATTATTTAAGCTTTAAGTCAAACCTAATCGTAATAACGATTAAAATTCGAAACGACCTTTTAATAAATATGGATACGTATATATCGCCATATACGTTCTTAAACTATTAATTACCTTATATAACAAAACGGACCTTATATTTTTAAAGCCAATTATATTTATCAAACTTATAAACGTATATTTATATACATCCTAACATCTATTTCCCTTTAGTAAACGACTAATTAACGGTTTCCCAAAACTTTATTTCCTTATAACTTTATAAATAAGCCATTTCGGCATTACAAAATATCTTCCCTAACGGATATATATTCAGCTCTTTATGCCCTTACGGCGGTAATAGCAAATTTCGCCTATATACCCGGTTTAACAACTTAAGTAACGTTTTTATTTTTATTATATTAAAACCTTTCCGATTAAAACGGCGCATACTTTAAGTTTTTAATTTCCCTAAATTTCCGCAATTTACCGGCCGGTTATTACGCGTACCTATAAAATAAGTTATTCGTTTAATATTAAATACGGCTTTTTAAACTTTATGGTCGTTTTTAATAACACCTTTTCGATTCGGAACGTACGGAAAGTTTATATTTATAACCCGTAAGGTGCTTTCGTTTTTTACCGTTATTTTATATTAAATAAAAAGACGAAAACTTAAAGTTATCTTTATTACTTCCGCCGGCGTAGTAATCGTAATAATTATCAGTACAAACGCTAATAACGGTAATAATCCAGGGGTCGGAAATAATTCGAACAAAACGGTCGTATAAAAATAATTAATCCCATACGAATAAGCTTGTTCTCCTTTATCCCGTACGTCTTTTTCGCCTGTACTACCTTAAAACTATCCCTTCGATTTAGCCGGTAACTAAATCCCGCTTAGATTTTTATCTTCTTTTTAAATATATATTAGGTAGTTATTAACCTAATTAGGTATTTTTACTTATCGGAACAAAATCTGCAATTTATTTTCCGTAACGTAAAAAAAGTCGTTTTTAAGGTTTTTAATATTACCAAAAAAAATAATTTTCTTATTAAATTATACGTTTCGAATAACGAGAATTTTATTCGTTAATAAGTTCCAAACCTCGTAAATATTTGTTAATCGGTAATCGATAAGAAAGTTAATTTATATTTTAAAATTTAACTTTTAAAACCTTTATTCTTTCTTCATAACGATAATCGTTATAACGTAGGCCATATAGCTATAAGTACGTAAATAGGCCTTTTAAGGCTTCCGATTAAATATTATAACGTTATTTTTATATGTTAAGTAAATATAATAAACCTTATATAAAGTTTGCCAAAAAAGAAAATATTTAAGGGTACGGTTATATAAATATATTACCGCTTTAAAAATGTATACGATTAAAAACGTTAATAACTTAACGTTATTTCGTATCGTAATCGCTTTTTTTTTAATTATACCTTTTAAGCGTTTTGTACCCCCGTTTTAGGCCTGGGTATATGGTATTAAAAGCTTAAGTCTGATATTAAAAAAAGGTAATTAAAACATATTTCGAAATTAATAATTTTTTAAAATCTTATTATCGCATTCGATTACTTATAAAAAAACCTTATCTTAATTTTTTAAAACTTTTAAAAGATATCGAAACGTTATAATTAATATATCTTGCTTTCGGTTTTTTAGGTAAATATCCCAAATAAAGCCTAAATATTTATCGGTAGCGAACATAACGTATTTATATTTTTTAAAATCCTTTTCGAAGTTAATAAAGTCGACGGCGATTTTCTGGCTTAATCGGGATACTTCCTTTCAAAGTTCGCAACATATTTATCTTTTTACCTTCGCCTTATTATATATTTAATATTCGATTATTGTAAAACCCTTTAATCGGATTTCTTTAATATAAGATTATAATTAAACGATTATTTCGGGGCTTAGATAACCTAAGCATAGGTGCCACATAATACCGTTATTTATACGTGGTAATTTTTTCGTCCATAAATTAACATTTTTTTTATAAATTATAAAAGTTGCATAAAAGGTAATTACGTTAATATTTTCGATAACGAATTAATTAAACTTATTTATTAACGTAACCATAACTTAATTATATTTATCTTAAATATAATTATTAATTTTTCGGTTATTTTATTAATAGCCTTTTTTCCGAAGCTATCAAAATGATACTAGGTTGCATACGAATTTTTCGTAATAGGCCATATCATAAAGCCGTAATGCTTTCGTACCGTTAGGGCTTTAAAATAACATATTAACTTTTCCGTACCCTTTAATCGGAACGAAATTATTACTTACGTACATTCCGTTACCTTATACGGTTAATCTGAAATTCAGGAACCTGCTAATAAGGTTAAAAATATATATCGTAAACTTTAAATCCAAAATGGATAAATTTTTTAAGGGATAAAACGAAACGCTTATAACGTTACGTTAATTAATAATTAAAAAGTACGCTAAAATTCGTTTTATTCCCTTTAGAAATTAATTTATTTTTATAATTAACTTTTTTATCGTTTTCGATAAGCGGTTAATTCTTTCTTTTAAGAATTAATTGGTAGCTATTCGGTTTCGAACAAATAATCTTAAACCTTCGCTAAATCGGAAACCTTTTGGAACTTTATTAAAGAATGCATAAAAGCATTAAATTAACTTATAATAACTACTTAAATACGTTTTATACCGTATGCCTTATGCATTTAATTTCTGACGTTTCCGCTTATTAACGTTTTAATCCGTATAAAAACCTTTACGATTACCTTATTTCGGCGTTCGTACCGGAATCCTTCCTCGTAATTAAAAGTTAATAAGCTTAGTTTTTTCCTAATCGGGATTATCCTAATTAGTAAATTCCGCGGAAATTCCATGGAATGTAAAAAACGTTACTTTAACGTTTTTCGATATAAATAGTTAATAAGTTATAACTTAATAATCTAAAAAGTTAATTATTACCTTTTGGTAATTAATCGTACTATTATCGATCTTTGCTTTTTTTACCATTTGGAAAATTATTATCCAGGTCTCCATAATGGGAGCCAAAACTATATATAAATCGTTGACCCATATAATCGTTATATTCGTTTTTGGGATATTATATCGCTACTTTTAGGTTATAATCTTTTGCCATTTTACGATTTATTTATTTAGCTTTTTGCCAGATTTCGAGGCTTACTTTAGCTTTTCGCGGTACTTTCGTTAGGTATTGATCAGTAGCCTGCCGTTATACACCTTACCGGACTTAACTAGCTTGGCGTACCATTTTCGCAAATTCTTTCTTAAAAGAAAACTTATTCCCTTAATCGCTAAAAATACAAACTTTAAAACCTATTTCGTAAAATCGTTAATACCCTTACGGAAAATATCGTATTTCCGATCTTTGTAAATATATGCTATAAATTCCTAATTATAAGCTTATTTGCCTTTGGTCGTTATCTTAAGGACGTTTATAGGATAACCTATAAAGTTAACGTCTTCGAATGTATTATCGGAGGTTAGGGTATTATTTCGCGTTTAAGGACGAATTCGTTTCTTCGGATATAAGGCTATATCGGGTTTTATAGGTCTAACAGGCCACGAACGTAACTAATCAGGATCGATAAAATCCCAAATATCAAACGCGTACGCTTTAAATTAGAATTCGCCTTTAAAGCGGTCCCAATCCTTAGGTCCCTAGTAAATGATTTAGGACATCGATTATACGATTGTTATTATTGCTATTAAAATATATTAATGATTTTTACTGATATACAGCTTATATCGTCTTAACAATAGCTGATCAATTGATATTTACGCGAATTAAGCGAATAAGACTCTTAATTATCAGATATAAGGGACATCAGTTATGTTGTTATATTATGCTAAATACGTGTGCTGTTGCACGCGTACAGCGTTAAGTAGCTTAGCCACGGAACATGTATGGGCCGATCAGTAGGTGACCTTTCCGTATATGGGGTGCGCTACGCACCCCCCAGCTAGCTGACAGCTACGGCTAAAGGTCGGCCAAAGGGCTTAGCTTTTAAGTAATCTAAATGATCTAGGTAATCTGGGACTAGATCACATAAATCACATAAATCCACGACATACTTATTAAAAAACAATTGGATATATAACGAACCGGTCTCCTATATAAATAGCACCTACTTAATTTCGCTCTTTAGCTATCAATCTAAGCTTTCAACTGGAAGTAACTATACCGTTCTCTAATTAAAAGAAAAATCTTTAAATCTCTTTAACGAACAAACCCCTAATAAATCATTCCTCGCCCTATTATTACCTGCAAATCAAGACCCCATTTCGGATACTGCTCATACTTCCAGGTGGATGTATGACAGGTTCGTTACAGAAAACTGGAAAATTATAAATATCTTACGTTTTAGCGTTAAGTCGACCGTATGTTAATTAGGTAAATTTTACGATTAATAATAATCTTTAAACTTGATAATGTCGCAAAAGGTTTATATCATAAATGGGACTTTTTATCTTTATAAGGTTTGGTATTTATATAAACGTTAAATACTAATATTACCGTTCGGGATATTTTAAGGAATAACGTTCGATAAAACAAAATTTACGTTATGGCGGATTATGCAGGCCTTATAAGTTATTAAATTATAAGTTTAACTAGGGATAATCGATTAATTACGGTTTTCGTAATTTAACGGAAAAGATACATAAATTAAGTACCTTATAAGTAATACGAAAAAAGGTTTATAACTTTATGAACCGGACCGACTAGCTAGGAGGTACATATTATATAGCCGTTTTATGGATGCTATAATTTACGGGGTTATACAGGTAACAAGTATGCAAACTATATATAAAAACGCGGCAAAAAATATTTATACGCGGTCCTAAAATATAAGGCATTATTATATAACCCGAATAAAGATTTCCAGGGAAACTTAAACCCGGATATAACGCTCAGGACGAAGATAATTCTAGGTCCTACTAATATAAATAAGGTTATTAATGCATAGATTATAATAACGCTTAAATAAGGGTAGGGGCAAAAGTAAAAATTATAAAAGATATGCAAAAATGCTAGCTAGTAAGTTAATTATATACAAAATACATAAACTAATATAGAATTATACGATATATTTAGTTATAAATAATACGATATTATTAATACGTTAGTTTATTTTAATACGAAAAATTTATATAATATTATTACAAATAAAACTTCCGAATTAAATGGCCTTAATCAAGATTATGCGGAATAATAAGTTATATTAATATTAAAATCAAATCCTTATATAAATTATAACAAAATATAAAAATAATAAGAAAATAAAAAATTATATTAACGGTTTATCTTTGTTTAATAAATCCTTATTTTGTTTATCCGACGATAACGTAAAAAATAATAAATAATCCTAATTAGAATTATTTACCGAGTTATTTATAATCTATACCATAAGATTATAACCTTTTTCCGTATGCAGGATATTACGGTAGTCCGAAACTAAATTATCCTTAGCAAATTCCGTACCAAAAACTATGCAGGTAGCTGCGTTAAAGTTATTTATAAGTTAATTTTTATTTTTTATCGTATTTAATTAATTAAGCCCACCTTCGTTATTAATAATAAGTACGGTATCGTTAAAATCGATAAGCTTAACCTTTATAGCTTTGCGGCCTACGGCCAAAATATCTTCGGATTTCTAGCCATCTTTTTTAACCCGAAATGGATATTTTTTAACAAGCCAAAAATTACGAAATAAAAAGTATAAACGTTCGAGGATTTCCGTACGGGAATCTTAAGTAATATAACGTTTATTTCGCGAAAAAGCATAATACGCATAAAATTCGCGTTAAAAGAAAATACGGTACCTAACCAAAAACGAATCTTGGAAAAAAATAATATTAATGTTATGTATATTATTTTTCGATCGGCGGAATTCGCCAGCAAGCTATAAGTTATAATATTCGCCCTTTTAATTAAATGCTTTCCATATTTTCTCCTTAGATTTTATAAAAGCCAGACTTAATATTAAAATCGAATCCTTAAGTACGTAATCTAATATTACAAAACGTAATATCTAATCGAAATAAAACATTTTTTTGTTATAATTAATTTAACCGGCCCCATAAAAAAAGACCGATAATATCGGTATTAACCGTTTAATATAACTAACGTCGCCATAACGTATGGCATACGAAAGGCATAAATAAACCTGGGCTTTTTAAAAAAAGCGGTAATAACTTTGGAATTCTTTATTAATAAGAATTATATCGTTTAACGGTTAATTATTATTAATAATCGGGTCGAAAAAATCGTTACCTTATGGAATGTTATCCGTATTAAAAATATGGCTGGCCTTATAATTAACCGATAAAAGGATTTCTTTTAAAACGTCCTAATTAAGATTACGTTATTTAGGAAATAATATATATAAGTTATATTCCCAAATTAAAAGATAAAATACTTGCGAATTATCCGTTAAGTTATTTATATTATTAGATAACATATTATTAGCAAATAACGATAAAAGATCTTCGTTAAATAAACCCTTATTTATTAACGCGTTTTAATTAAAACCTTACGATACTTTCCTTATCTATCTAACGTAATTAAGATACTTCGAAACCATATTATACGTAACAGTTTCGAATTTAATAATAGTTAACCAGGAACATATATATTTAATAAATTCGGTAAACTGGGCTTTCGAAAAAAGATTTTCGATCGATTTATTCTTAATAATTTTATATACGCCAGATATTTTTTTTACGAATAATTCATATCGAACGCATAATTCTTATAAAAATAACGCAAATATGTAAGCATTATATATATAAAGGATAAAAAACTTAAAAAAGTAAAACTTTAACGATTTTTAATATAATTACGTTATCTTATTTAAAAATTAATAATCCGCCTTTAAGGTTATTTACGTTATATACGCCCCGTCGATATTGTCAAGCTAATAAGTACGTACAAGTATAAGTAGGAAGTTTATTTATATATAAAACAAAGCAGGAATAAAAAGAAGCTACTATTTCCTATCAGATAAATCGGCTGTTTCGGCTTAACTGGCTTATATTTTCCGGATATAATTAGTTATCTTCTGATTCCCGTAAATAAAATAAAGGTAATTCGAAAACCGATAAAATTATCCTTTTTTAAAACCGTATACTTCCTGAAAAATCTTTTAATAAACGCCATAAGTACCCTTAATAATACCTTCGTTTTGGTTAATTGCATTTAATAAAGTCGAGCGGTATTTATTATACGGTAAACGCTTTAATTTAAGAAAATTTGGGAACTTTTGCTTATTTTACTTATAAAGCGTATTAACAAAAATAAGGAATAAATTCCGGATAATATAAATTACGAATTAACGGAAAATATTTAATAATACCAAATATTATTATAACGTTTCGTAAAACCATTTTATTTTATAATATTAATTAAAACGGAACATAAATTATTTTAATCTTTTTTTAAAAATACGGTTATAACGACGGAGAAAAGCGGTAATAAAATTCCGTATAACGGAACCGTATCGAAACGTTATATTACGAATATAATTTTAAATATTAAAGTTATCGTACCAAAATATAATATTATCTTATCGTACCTAACTATAAAATTTAACCTATTTTAATTAAAACGGTATTATTATAAAAAAAGTAATATAATTACTTTTATTGCCTGTAATAACCGGATTACGTTTTTATTTAACGTAATATAATTTTCGTAAATACATAATTCCCTTAATATATCGATTTTATTTTATGATAAACCCGAAGATAATAAAAACCTGCTTAATAAATAAGATAAATAACTGTTATTAATTTTGGAAACGATTTTAACCATAATAGCTAAAACCATAAAAAAAGGATACGTAAAAACGTCCGGATCGTTATTATTACGAAACCGTTTTACTTTCGGTTTCGCATTATATGATTACCACTTTTTTCTTAAGTATATAACTACCTGATTTAAAAGCTTAAACCAGTTAAAAGCTAACGTCTTTATAAACCGTTAACTTTTGTCCAAAGTAATATGGATTATTTTAATATCGAATGATAAATTTTCCGGCGGGCGGCGGAATTTAGGCCCTTTTATAAAAGTTATAAGTTTCCCATATAACGTATTATAGTATTTGCTTATAATGGGGTCTTAATTAATAAAAATAATAAACTTTTGCCAATTTTCGCATATTAACAACTTATCCCGTATTTGTTTTTTTTAATACGTTAATTAACCGATTAATTTAAATGGTCGAATTAAAAGTTTTACCTAAATTTTCGTAAAAAATCTAATTACGGATAAAGTTTTTAAACGTTAAATTCGTTTTTCGGTATTATTGCTAAAAATTGATTATACGCGTACGTATATTTTGTTCTAAAGGCATGGCTCGATAGAACTGGGAAAATTCGGATTCGTTATGTTCTAAAAGGGGGGATGATAACGTAACGTATTCGGGCTATAGTTAATGGACGCGCTAATATTTAGGAATGGCAAAAAGGTCCTGATTAGGACCATTACGGTACTGATAATAAGCCATAATAAAGGGATTCGTATGAATATATATATAATTACAGGAAACGTTTTGTTATTAAGATATTACGGAATTTCGTTTTTCTTAATTATGAAATGTACAGAACGAACCCCTCTTTCGCATAACATGAACTCAGGCCTCGCTGGCTCGTTACGGGGATTTGGGGTTTGATTGGTTGATTTTTAGCGTTGTGGAGCGGTATTTAAGTGACTTCGAAGAAAATAGAGAACGAGCCAGGGAGGCCTGAGCTAGCTGAGGTAAGCGAGGCCTGAGCTAGCTGAGGTAAGCGAGGCCTGAGCTAGCTGAGGTAACTGATAGCAAGTTGTGATTTTTTGGCTCCGTTCTGGGCACTCCCATATAAATCTTTAAAAACCTTCAATTCGAATTTTTTAAAGATAACTTTAATTTAACGTTACTTATTTTATAACTACGAAAAGTTAATATAAAATTAAAATCTCTATCTTCCTATATATATTTAGTCCTAATCAAGTCACGATTAATAAAACGCGCCCGAAAAAATGGCTAAAAACTCCGTTCTGGGCAAGCCTTTAATCTGGAACGCCCTCATGGCTATAACAACCCAATTACTGCGTACAACATTTCGTCATGGACCTTCCAAGGGTTATTCAGTATGGGAGAAGCCCGTACAGCCATTCTTTTGTCCGTACGGGTTATGGTTGTTGCGTTATA
>QJNU01001158.1:0-10661 GCA_004154915.1 Monosporascus ibericus | reverse complement strand
GACACCCTTGAATCATGCAGGTCTTGGGGCTTCAAAGCCCGCTTGTTGTGCAGTCTTCTACTTCCCCTATTGCTAGACTTTTGATTGCTTTCATATCTTCAGGTCTCCTTAAAGACAGACAACTATAGACAGGATTGATGCTAAAATCCTCGATTTTATGCAGGTCTTTTGACGGAAGCACGTCTCGCGAACCCGCATACATTGTAAATTTCTGCCACCTTCATTACCTAACAGAAACTCGATAGGAACATGATGCGACTCGGTGTCGGTCTGAATCATCCCGTGCATTAACGACTAAGCAATACCCGACCATTTTCTTGCGTCTCTGGCCGCGCAATATCATTCCTGCACCCATCTGCCTGCGGCCGCTGAATCGCAAAATCGGGACAATCATAGGGGCGCCGGCGTTTGGACGCGCCGCCTGAATATATACAGCCATGTCATATCCCGACAAGTCTAAGCAGTCTAGCGGCAAAGGCGGTTTCTTCTCCAGAAATAAACATAGGAGCGACAAGCGAGCAACTGGGAGCGAAGAAGGCCGCCACCTCGGCCGTGATACCGATGCCGTCTCTATAGCATCACGTGGCTCTAGACATGCCAGGGCGTCATCCATTATATCGGTTGATCGGCCTCTTACTCCCGAAGCTGGTGTCAACAACTCGGCTGGCGTGATTACCGCCATCCCATATGATAGTACATATGCCGATCACCGAAGCCCGGTTTCCGTCGATTTCCTTCGAGACGATCAGATGCCTGCGCGCCGAGATCCGTTGCCTCATCAGCTGAACAGCTCCACGAGTGACTTCCACCGTTATCCTTCCGTGGACTCGAAGGCCTTCGCTAATACTGCCGGATCCCACATGTCAGGCACCCGGCTGCCTCCTGGGACCTCGAATGTCACCATGGCAAGCACTGGCCGTCAAACTCAATTCCAGCAATGGGGCCCTCCACAGCATAATAACCATAGCAAAGATAGTTTGCTTGCCGCCCATACTACCGCCTATGGTGAGCGATGGGACTCCCTGGGCCTCCCGTACGGCAGGGCCTCAAGAGCAAGCGACCAGTCCAGCGTCTTTTCAGGTAATGGAGGGCCCAATGATCTCCGCTCATCCAGATTAGCACCCCCAGGTGCCGCCACGTCTCAGAGCTCCATCGCTA
Source organism: Monosporascus ibericus (assembly GCA_004154915.1). NCBI lineage: Eukaryota > Fungi > Ascomycota > Sordariomycetes > Xylariales > Monosporascus > Monosporascus ibericus. The sequence continues at coordinate 9,503 of QJNU01001158.1, read as the reverse complement.
CGTACCAGTCCAATGGCAGGGACTACAACCGCTTGACCAAACTCCCAGCCGCGCCCGGTGTTCAGCAGAATGGCGACGGCATTTCGCTCACCCGACCGACCGACGATAGAGTTACCGAACATATGTTCTACGAGCTGATGCAAAAGCGAGGGTGGCACAACCTGCCCGAGCAGGCGCGCCGACAGATGATGGCCTACCCGGCCTCTAAGAAGTGGACTCTCATCTATCAGGACCGTCTCACTGAACTTCAAGGCGAGAAGAGGAGGCAGACCGCAAGGCCGGGACAGTACTCGGATGTCACCAATGTCGCCGCGTCCTCCGACGAAGAAGGCTCGCCTGAGTGGTATGTGCGAAAGGTCATGGAAAACACATTGGATTCGAAAGGGTTGAGCAGTCTCGAAGTCAACCTGAGGACGCAACAGATAGGATGGGTTAGGCGGTTCATCGAATGCCAGGGTCAGGTGGCTCTCACCAACGTGCTGTTGAAGATCAATCGCAAGACCGCGATGGGACCTGCGGCGCCGGCTGAAGCAAACAACAGCGAGAAAGGTCTTGAGAAGGAGCACGATATCGTGAAGTGTCTCAAGGCCCTCCTGAACAACAAATACGGAGCCGACGATGCTCTAGCCCACCAGCAAGTAGTTGTAGCTCTGGCGACCTCGCTCATCTCCCCGCGAATCACAACGCGAAAATTAGTGAGCGACGTATTGACTTTCCTATGCCACTGGAAAGGGGACGGCCAGGGAGAAAACAATGGTCATATGAAGGTCATCCAGGCCATGGACGTGGTCAAGGTCCAACAGAACGAGAACGGTCGATTCGATGCCTGGATGCGCCTTGTCGAGGTCACCGTCGATGGACGAGGGAAGATGGGCAGCCTCGTCGGAGCTAGCGAGGAGGTACGCAGCGGTGGTGTCGGCATGGAGAACCTCCTGATGGAATACGCCGTCGCGACTCTGATCCTCATCAACATGATCATCGATGCGGCGGAAAATGACCTTCAGCTGCGGATGCATATCAGGGCGCAGTTTGGCGCTTGTGGGATCAAGCGGATCCTCACCAAAATGGAAGCGTTCCAATATGACCTGATCGACAAGCAAATCGAACGGTACCGGACTAATGAGGCCATCGACTACGAGGATATGCTCGAGCGGGAGAACAGTAGCATGAAAGACAGCATAGAGGGAGATGTCAGGGACTTGAACGATCCTACCCAGATCGTCGATGCGATCCAGCAGCGGTTGTACGGAACACCCACTCAGGACTACTTCGTCTCCGCGCTTCAGCACCTGCTTCTCATGCGGGATAATGAAGGAGAGGAGCGGCTGCGAATGTTTCAACTCGTGGACGCCATGCTCAGCTATGTGGCCATGGACAGGCGACTGCCAAACATGGACCTCAAGCAGAGCTTGAATTTCACTGTCCAAAACCTCCTAGACAAGCTACATACCGATTCCGAGGCCCGACAAGCCTTGGATGAGGCTCTCGAGTCTCGGCGGATCGCCGAGGCGGCGATGGCCGAACGGGATGAGGTCAAGGCGCAGTTGGAACTGGGTGCTGATGGCCTTGTAGCCAAGCTTCAGAAACAACTGGACGAGCAAGCTAGGTTCATCGAAGCCCAAAGGCGACACATGGATGGTTTAAAGGCCGAGATCGAGAACATCCAAACTGTCCGTGCGAAGGAGGCCCAGCGCTACGAATTGGAGACTCGGGAACTATATCTCATGCTCAGAGACGCCCAAGACGTGGCCGCGTCGCAGGCCGTCAAAAGTGCTGCCGGTGGTAAGGTGCCGGATGAAGATCCATCTCGCATGCAGGGCATCTTGGACCGGGAGAAGCTTATGGACCGGTTGGCGATGCAGCTCGAGAGGCAAAAGACCCAGTACAAGCTCGAGGGCAGAGTGTGGGGCGAAACCGTCGGTCTTTCGGATCGACTGCGGGCGCTTCGTGAAGAAATGGACGGGTATGCTGCGCCGGAGGGTGCAGGGCTCCCCCCTGACGGGCTCTCCGCTCCTGGAATGTTTGGCACCGTCAATCGCAATACCAGGATACCCAGGAAGCCTGTCGCTTCCGAAGGGGTCGAGGATGAAGACGTTGTGTACGAGAAGCCGAGAGTCGTCGAGATTCGGAGACCCGTCATGGATCCTAGACAGGCGAGCAGCTTGCTTAGTGAGATCCACGCCAAGGGCAAGAAATATGAAGGCAGTGATTCCGAGGACGGTGATGGTGTGACCACTGGTCCTTCACATCCTAGCCTCGAGTCGGAATCGCCCATCACTCCGGGCGAGAGCGAACCGCCCAAGATCGAGGTGACTTCGGAGGACGCGGTTGCTCCCGAGGAGGCCGGCGCTCCACCGCCGCCGCCCCTTCCGTCCGTGCCAGGCCAGATCCCAGGAGCTGCTCCACCGCCGCCTCCCCCACCGCCGCCTCCGATGCCCGGGCGCATCCCGGGGGCTGCTCCGCCTCCCCCGCCGATGCCCGGTATGGGAGGCATGCCACCCCCGCCTCCGCCGCCCATGCCAGGTGCTATGTCTGGGCATTTCCTCTCTGCGCAAAGCAACTATGCCGCACCCCCCACTACTGGCCTGCCTGTAGTAAGGCCTAAGAAGAAGCTGAAGGCATTCCACTGGGATAAAGTCGACACCCCAGAAACAAGTCACTGGGCGGCACATGCTCCATCGGCAGAGGAGAGGGAAGAAAAGTATGCAGAGCTCAGCAAGAAGGGTATCCTGGACGAAGTCGAGAAGCTCTTCAAGGCTAAGGAGGTCAAGAAAATCGGTGGTGGAGGCTCTAAGAAGGATGAGAAGAAGCAAATCATTACCGGTGATTTGCGGAAAGCTTACGGTAAGCATGCGCCGTGCACCCTGTTCACCTTAATATGGAGGCTAACACATGTTTAGCAATCGCTCTTGCTAAATTCTCTCATTACTCCGTGGAGAAGATAGTGCAGATGGTCATCCACTGCGACAAAGAAGTGCTCGACAACCCAGTGGTCATGGAGTTCCTGCAAAAGGACGAGCTCTGCAATATTCCCGACAACACCGCGAAACAGATGGCGCCTTACAGCAAGGATTGGACTGGCCCAGACGCCAGCAAAGAAGAACGAGAATTGGACCCCAACGAGCTCACTCGAGAAGACCAAATCTATCTCCAGACCGCATTCGAACTTCATCACTATTGGAAGAGCAGGATGCGCGCGTTAACTTTGACTAAAAACTACGAGGCTGATTACGAGGAGATCACGGAGAAGATGAACCAGGTTGTTAGCGTATCAGAGTCTCTTCGCGACTCTGTGTCGCTGATGAACGTGCTTGGACTTATTTTGGATATCGGTAACTATATGAACGACGCCAACAAACAGGCCCGTGGATTCAAACTGAGCTCTCTCGCGCGTCTGGGGATGGTCAAGGACGACAAGAATGAGTCGACGCTCGCTGATTTAGTCGAACGTATCGTGCGCAATCAATATCCCGAATGGGAAGGTTTCGCGACGGACATCCAGGGCATTATGACCGCACAGAAGATCAATATCGAGCAGCTGCAGTCAGACGCCAAAAAGTACATTGACAATATACGCAATGTGCAGATGTCGCTTGACAGCGGAAACCTCAGCGACCCCAAGAAATTCCATCCTCAGGACCGGGTATCTCAAATAGTGCAGCGCTGTATGAAGGAAGCACGGCGGAAAGCCGAACAGATGGAACTATATCTGGAGGAGATGACCCGGACATACAACGATATCATGGTGTTCTATGGTGAAGATCCTGCTGATGAAAACGCGCGCCGAGACTTTTTTGCCAAGTTAGCCCTGTTCCTCCAAGACTGGAAGAAGAGCAGGGAGAAGAACGTGGCGTACGAGGAGAACAGGCGCAAGAACGAGGCCAGTATGAAGCGCAAGCAACAGGCCCAGCTCAAGATGTCGAGCGCTGGTGTCGAAGGAGCGCCGCCGTCGCCAAATTCAGCTGGTGCCATGGACTCCCTACTGGAGAAGCTTCGCGCCGCAGCACCACAGACGAGAGATCAGAGAGACCGCAGAAGACGCGCCCGCCTCAAGGACAGACACCAAGTGCGCATCGCCTCGGGTCAGAAGATCCCCGACCTCAACGAGATCCCCGAGGCGGAGTCCAGCCTGCGCGGCAAAGACGCCGAGACCACCACCACTACCGTGGACTCCGATGGCAACCCCGTCAACCCTGACGTACCGCGCCCGAGCACAACAGAAGGCGTACAGCGTGAAGCTGCTGGAGAAGATACTGAGGAAGACGGCCTTGCGCAGAGAGCCGCCATGCTGCTACAGGATATGCGGGGCGGCGGCGACGGTGTTGCAGACGATTCTGAGGGACCTGAGAAGAAGGAGAACTTGAGGAGGTCCGCCGCCGAGGAGAGGAGAGCGAGACGGCGGAGACTGAAGGGAGGTTCCGCCGCGAACTCAGCTGCCGGTGGCGGCGGTGGCGGTGATGCCGCCGGTGGTGGTAATGCCGGCAGCGGTGGGGCCGATGGAGGAGAGGAAGCGGCTCCGAGCGAGGCAGCGAAGAGCCCAGCCGCGTCTACGACGGATGAGACACCCACTACTACTATGACGGAAACTACCACGACGGAAGAGTGAGCGGACTTTGCCGGCCCAGTGACCTACTGCGTTGCTATTTATATTATTGTTGCAAGGCTTACGGCGACGAGCGACGTTACGGAGTAGAGGGAAGGGGGCCGAGCTGCCGTCGCATCCGTCAGACGCCCTCATTTGCTGGCGGGGCGTATATAAATACCAACATGTCATCCGCCTCTACCACGATACGATACTGTAATGTCTACCTACCGGCCTACTAACGAACCCACCTATATATGCATATACCGAAGCCGTCGAAGGATGCGGATATTAGCCCGGGCAAGGGCGAAGACCCGCATATGCGCATGCATGCGATGCTCGGTCGCCTGCCGTGTTTGAGACGAGAGAGCCCGTAGGGCTTGCTTGGGATGAGAAAACACTCGGCCTGATGGAGGGACAAATAATGGGACGCATTAGAAAGGCGGCGGCGACATACTGGGAGAAAGGGAAAGGAGGGGAGTTGGAGAGGATGCTTTACCTACCTACCTACCCATCTATTTACTTACTTAGGCAATACAATAGCAAGGCGAGGCAACGAGGGATGGCGGCGCTGGATGGGGCCCTTATATGGAACCAGTGAGTGGTAGTAGTAGAGTATATTCTAGGTGTATCGCCTAGTCGGATATTTATATTGGAAATGTATACCTGCCACTCCTGTGTGCGCGTATGGACATACCTTGGAAAATTGTGTTCGAGACGCATCTATAATGCTCTGCTGTAGTTTAGTCCTATTAGGTGCCGTGCCTGTGGTGATCTATGTAGGCAGGCTCTTGTCATGGTCATAATAGTTAAGCTACCTCTGGCCACATAAATATCGCGTCGCTAATATGATCTTTATGTACCTATGGAGGCTGCTTTCTCAAGAGATCCGAATAATCACGGAGTTTAATTACTTCGGTCAACTAAGTAGCTATAGTCGTTAGTCGGGTATGACTTGATCACTTCTCTTATACCTGCTTCTTCATAGTACCTGTCAAAGGGCGCTCACCTGTTTCGTCCAGAGCCTGATAGGGTGGGGGCGGTGTCTATGTGTGGAAGGATTGCCTGCGCCGAATGACACCTTGGGAGTTGGGCTGTGCCTCGTCACCCCTCTTTCTTCTCAACCTCATTCTTGTCAACTTCACCTTTCCAACCTCAATTGTGATGCGCAGCAAATCTAAGCTTGGAAGGATTGCGCTATCATTATCCTTGTAAACTTCGTAACCGTGGAAGATGGTGACAGGGCATTCTCCGGAAAAGTTAGGCTGCGCCGGGGGCGCGCCGTTACACCCTACGCGCAAGCCGAATGCTCAACGGCTTCTGTGGATGATACCTATCCTGATCTTTACTTTATGGGTACTGGGACCGTATGGCCGACCGTTCATCCATGATCAGCTTCGCCATGGACACGAAAGCGAACATAACATGGCATCTTTGACCACCTGGAGTGACGTGAGTGCCATAGCCGTATGAAGTCTGATCATTCATTAGGACATACTAAACTTATGCGATTTTCGACAGATACCTCCAAGCGAAAAGCTCGTATGGCATCCATGCCCTGGGCGCGGATATGCTCAGTGTGCCAGGCTCACCGTTCCAATGGACTACCACCGCCCTTTGAACGAGTCGGTGGACAACCCGAAGGTCCATATAGCACTGGCGATGGTTCCTGGGGTGAACCGTACCGCAGGGGACCCCGCATCTTACTCGGAGTCGCCCATGCTCGTGAATCCAGGCGGCCCCGGGGGCAGCGGCGCTACTTTCGCCCTTTACGCCGGCGGACTGCTGCAGGGCCTCGTCGGCGATCACCACGACATAATTGGGTTTGACCCCAGGGGCGTCGGGGCGACGACGCCGGTGGCCAACTGCTTCGCGGCGCCCGACGACGGTATGGGCCTCGATGGACACAACGTTGCCTTGATCAACCGCCTGAGCTGGATACTGTCGGGGCACGAGGTCGGCCTCATCAACTCCAGTAACGTTGCCCTGGGCAAGATCGACGTGCGGGCCAGAGCGATGGCGCGGCTGTGCAAGAAGAGCGACAACCAGGAGGGCGAGGCTAGCATCTTCCGCTACGCTAACACGGCGAACGTCGCGAGGGACATGCTCTCCATCGTCCACGCCTGGGACGAGTGGAGATCGTCCAGTTCGGCGACAGTCCCGCACGCTGACGAGTCCCAACGGGAGCCGGAGGCCGTGGATTCAGCTGCCCGCCTCGATCAAGGTACCGGTATGGTAGAGCCCACTCGTAGCACAAAGGGCAAACTGGTCTACTGGGGCTTCAGCTACGGGACGCTTCTGGGAGCGACTTTCGCGAGCATGTTCCCCGACGCTGTTGGCCGCTTGATCCTTGATGGCGTCGTCGATGCGGACCACTACGTTGAACCGACCTGGGTCGACAGCCTCATCGACGCGGATGCGATATGGGAGGAGTTCTTCGTCTACTGTCACAAGGCGGGACAGGGCTGCAGACTCTTCCGCCCCGGAGACGACGTCGAAGACATCAAGCGGCGGTTTCACGATATCATGACCCGGCTCCAGAAGCAGCCCGAGATCGTCATCTCGCCGCGATCCGACGAGAACGTGCCCGCCCTCGTCACTGCGGGCGATGTGAAGATGGTCCTGTTCCTTTCGCTGTATTCGCCCGTGGCCGCTTTCCCGGCCATCGCGAATCTCCTCGATGTCATTTTCGAGGGCCGCCTGAACCAGAGCACTGTCCCCCCGGTTTTTCCGAGGCTTTGTCATAGTCTCAACCTGCCGGTGTGGCCTGATGATGCTCAGATGACTATTATGTGCAGTGATAAGCGATATAAAGTAAGGGAGACGCCCCGATGCCTATTTCGAAAGGGAAGAAAAGAATATTCCTGACAAGTCCTAGCTGAACGAGGATGTCCCGGCCCTCCAGGAACGCTTCGAGAAGATGGCCTCGTACTCCTCATTCGCCGATGTCGTAAGCAGTCTCCGTTTAAGTTTACGCAAATGTTTGTTCCGTGGCTAACAACTGCGTAGTGGATGGGTGTGAACATAGGCTGCGACGGATGGGACATCGAAGCCAAAGATCCCCCGATGAGATGGGGCGACCACCCGGCCCACAAGCCGGCACCCATCGACACGAACTTCCCCATCCTCTTCCTCTCCAACCGCCGCGACCCCGTGACGCCGCTGCACGCCGCACTCAAGATGACGCGCAAGTTCGCCGGCGCGAGCATCGTGGAGCAGGTGTCCGACGGCCACTGCAGCCTGTCCTGCGTCTCGCTCTGCACGGCCCGGCACGTGCGCGCCTACTTCAACGACGGGGTCCTGCCGCCGCCGCCGAGGTTCGACTCCGGCGACAAGGATAAGGGCGAGTGGACCACCTGCGAGTGTGACGAGAAGCCCTGGAGCTCTTTCGGTGGCCGAGCCGGTCGGGCGGAACAGGACGGGTTGACGACTGCGGCCGACGATGCGCACACGCTCGAGGAACTGGAGATCATGGCGTCGTATCATGGGTTGCGCAACCATTTCGTCTCGCAGGCGACTTCGCGGCTTGTGGACGAACTTAACCCCTTGCGGTCGTTTATCGTGGGCACGCCGCCGCAGCTTTCCAGAGAGTCGCAGACCTGTAGCCAGCGCGGCCCCAACTAACTGATTGGAGGAGGTGTTTCTTGGACTCTCCACTCAAGCACATATTTTGTTGTAAGGATAGGGAAATACTCTGGCTCGTAGATAGCAAACTTTGATAGGAATGCATATCTTCGAATCACGTGGCACGTCGTGCTGAGAATGAGACAATCTAGAATTGATACAGGAGCCTGCCTCACTCTGTTAGTCGTCGTAATTCATATGGACCCCGAGATACTGGTTCACGATTCATATGCACTGGTTAGTGAACGCACCCTGCGGCTACGATGACTCCTCTCAGGATGCATTTGTACTAGGCGTTCACCATTCCCCGACCAAGCGGACACCTGGAGGTCATCCTCGTAATCCGGAATCTCAAGCCAATACCCCGGTTTCCATATCACCTCTAGACCACGCCGCATCCTATAGAAGTGACAGTTTGTGCAGCCACTGTCCCAAGAGGCATAAGCGACCCTGAACTCCACATCGTCGTGACCAGGAATGACGGGATTGGATACATCTTTAATGATAAATAGTCCTAAAAACATAGAATACAAATACTGATCAAAGCGCATAGACAACTGACTGTCTTGTGTGAGCGTCGGTGGATTTTCCCACGCCGATGCACTAGCTCCAGCGTTTAAGCTGGCTCGCGGGACGGGACGCCAAGCATACGGACGCGGCCCGGCCCTTTCCCAAGTAGGGGGTGCTAGAGTGCCGTCTTGGCGGCTGCGTCTCCATCCGGACGGGCACCCTCTCTAGTAGCATGAACATGAGAAGTGGTGGCCGCTCGTTGGTTCCTGGCAGTTGATGTGACTCGCGATCCCCGGAAAGGCGTTGACTCGTTTGCTTCGAGGTTCCATCATGCAGAGACCAGGGGTCCGCTACGACATAGGATTTTCACAACGGGTTAAGTCGAACCCAGAAACCCGGTTTCATGCCAGGCGAAGAGCTGAAGTGGGGTTGTGATCCCCTTGCGACGTCCCACGCGAGCGGTGTTATTGTCATCCTGAGATCCGTATGCCAGGGCTTAGCTCCGGATCTGACGGAGAACGGAATCTCGGGAGGTATTGTCTTAGACGCCTTAGGAGCATTAGAGAAGTCTTTTAGGGTCAACAACAGCGCTGTGAAGTTGATTTAGCGACACGCCGTGTCACTGAGGATGTCAAAGTACGGATAAGACTCGGTCGTGGTAAATGAGGTTACAGGCTTACCAGTGGGGCATTGGCACCAAAGTCACCCAAGCCATAAGACAGACAGGAAGTTACAAGAATACGTTTATCAGTTCTTAGCAACTGCGGGGGGGGGGGGGGGGGGGGGG
>QJNU01001157.1:0-10663 GCA_004154915.1 Monosporascus ibericus | reverse complement strand
ACAAAGTTGCATGCATATATCTTTAAAGTTGATAAAGTTATAGCTTGTTTTAATAAAGGTGGGGCTAATCCGGTCCGCTCAATTGTTTGGTCCGTTCAATTGTGTGGTACGTTAAAAGTAATTATTTTATTAAATAATTTTAATACGTATATTTATAAACCGTTTTAATCGATATTATTATTAGCGTAAAAGGCATCATTTTAAATAACGAATGTATTTTTACCTTTAAGTTATAAAACGTACGTTTTTATTCGGAATAAATATTTATCGTTAAAATTTATATTAAAACAAAATAAACGAAAAACGGCGTAAATAATATCTGGCCGAATAATAATTGTTATATATAAAATAAATATAAACCTTTATTATTATTTTTTAATTAAATTTATAATTATTTTATTATTTAAAAACATAATTCTATATATTTTATAAATATTCTATTAAAAATAGCGGTTCTTTTTAAACAGAATTATTAAATTTGTTAGTGGAATTAAATTAAAATAATAAAAGTCATAGTTTCTTTCCCATTTGTAATAAATTTTAATTTTAGCTATTATTATAATCTTTTTTATAAAATAATAGCTAAGTTATAATTAGTTTATAATAACGTTAATATTATATTATCTTTTTTTTACAATAAGTTTATACTATATTATTAACCGAAAAATAAATAAAACTTTATTTTTTAAAACGTAATATAGTTTATAAAAGGTAGATTTAATTTTCAACTTTTCTTAATATAACAATAAACTTTTTTAATTATCAAAAAAGTATTCTCGAAATCCGTATAAGGTTTTTTATAAATATAAAATTTTCTTTTACTTTTTAAGCGTTGAAAATACTTTTAAAAATATATTATATAATAAATTAATGTTAATAAATACGTTTATTACGTCGTATTAAATAAGCTTTAAATTAAAATAATTAATTATAATTATAAGTATTTTTAAAACCCTTTTTTATTAAAATTAACGTATACTTTTTTTCGAATACGGATTAAACTTACTAATTATTTTATATTATAAAGCGCGCTTTATATTTAAGAAACGACCTGGACTTATTAAACTTATATACGTAACGTCTCACTCCACCGAGTGGACCAAACCATCGAGTCGACTGGTTTTTGGCACCCTGCGACAATAATGTCAAATAAGTTAATAATATTATATTAAATTAATTAGAATTAATCGGACTTTTCTTCGTTAGACGTATTTACAGCTTTCTTATAAGTACGCGCATTATGTCCGGGCTTGCCGTAAACGTTACATTTTCGTTTTTTCGTTTTAAACTTTTTACGACGATTACCTTTAGGCGTTGTTAGCTGCATTCTTTTACCACCTTTTTCCTTTTCGGCTAATAATGCTTATCCTTTTTATATAGTAAGTATTTTTCCTTTTTAAAACCGTTTATTTTTAGTTTTCCGACGTTTGCTTAAGATATGGTTCGTTTTGCGTAATTGGACGTTTTCTTAAAAAAATGGCTTTATGTAAAAGTAATATATAAATTTTTATTATAAAATTAACCCACTTAATTATTTTTATTAGCGTATTGCCTTGGTAATTTTTCATCTTTTTTTTATAAGTTACGTTTTTGTTTTGTTATTTTACGGACATTTTAAGGGTTTTCGCGAGCGGGGAAATAAAATTAGTAAAAGTAAGCGGGGAAAGGGTCGGCATAGGTGCAACTGGAAAAATTTCGAATTCGGAAAGGACGTTATTAAAGTCGAATGGAATAAATTTAACTTCTGCGGATCCGGATTTAATGTTGTCGGACGTTATGGCAGCTTTGAACGCGTTGTAAAAACCGGCGAGGAAATCTTTTTTCGCGACATAGGTATGGTAGCGTCGTATTAAAATTTCGATATATAGCAAATAAACCCGTTTTAAAACAAAAAAACAGGATATATCGAAAGGTTAAAGTCGATGGGAAAAATAAGCGGATATACAAAGCGTAATAATACCGTAATTCGCGTAATACTTTTCGATTTTTATTAAATAATAGCTTTCGTAACTATTAAAATTTAAAAAAACGTTTCGATTTTTTCGTACGCGTTTGTATATGTTTATTAAAGTATTAAATTTATTTTAAACTTAATTCGTTTATTATTTAGCTATTATAACTTATACCAAATCTTTAATCTGATAATAATAGATATTTTCGATATGAAGAATTAAGGTAATCTTTTTCCGTTATAATAATAAATAAAGGTAAATTTTAATATTGGAAATTAAGAATTTATATAATTTTTATTTATTCCCGATTACCTTATTACGCCTGTTTAAGTTTTTTACGTTTTTTAATATTTGTAATTATTATGCCCGATGTTATAAAAAGCCTTATTAAAAAGCCGGTTTCGTTGTAATTATAAAAATCCTTTTTTGCGATACCGTATTTTGCAATTATAACCTGAATAAGTTCGAATTATTTGCGAAATACTTTTGGATTTTTGTACCGTAATTTTTAATAATCGATTTTTCGATTTAAATACGTGTAAAACTTTTTTTACCGTTTAACAAATTTCGACGCCTAATTAACCCTAACGCGTACCATAACGCGTTAGACAAGCAACAAATTTGCTATATCTTTAACGTATTATACTCGGATAGGAAACGGTCGCGTATTTAGGTTAATAATATAATGGATAATAAAGTTCTTTTCGGTCGCCGTTAATTTCCGCGAATTAGGGATAATATTAGTTCGGGCGTATTTGCCGTAATATCGGTCCGTTAAGGTTATATAAGCAACTTTATATATAAAATTAAGTATCGTATAACTAAGTTTCGGGTTTCGTTTTTTAGCCTGAATGGCTAGGTTTATTTTTGTTTTTTTAGTAAGTCGTTTTATATTATTAATGTTAAGAAATGGGTAATTAAAGGTAGGTTATTAGAATATTTGCAAAATTAGTCGATTCTGTGGTATGGGACGGTTTATTTATATAAAGTTTAATAATTAAGAACTTGTGGCTTTATTTTTATAAACTTTAATTTGTATAATTATCTTAAATTAATTTTATAAATATGTACGTTTTATTTTAAAAACACCTTTTCTTATAAAGTAAATCATAGGTTATTATGCCTTTTAAGTAGTAGTAATATATTTCGCTAATATATCCTACTTAGGTTTTTTAAAATTAAAGTTATTTTAATGGTTAAACTTCTTATTATTAAAATATTTTATAAATTTATATAATGGCCTAGGCTGTGCCCAGTGTGAGGCTTGGGCTGCGAGGTCCTAAGCTATAAGTTCTTATAATTAACTAGGTCTTTCGACCAGTTAATCTCTGTTCTTTTGGCGCAGCGGTGTAGGAGCTGTGTGGCCTTTGACAATATATTAAAAAACGCTGTGAATTCTACTTAAATTACTTATTTATTATGTAATATATAAATTAAAGTAATCTTTTTCTTTGTGTTAAACGTTATTTTCTTATTTATACGGTATTATTTATAACTTTAAAATCGTTTTTAGTTAAAGTTAAGAACGGGAAGATATTCAAAATGATTCTTTTATATTGATATCGATAAAGATTAAATTTATTAGCTTTTAATTATATTAAACCATTTGGACATTTTTAATATTCCTTGAAGTTTTTAATAATAACGATTATTAATGTTATTATAAGTAAGTAAATAAAATATAAAATTAAAAATCATTCGAATATAATTATAATATAAAAAGAATTAAGCTTAATATTATATACCGTACTAGAAATATTTTGCGTTCATATATATTAAATCGAATTTTATTAAATATTCTTTTATTTTTTCTTAATATTTTCGTCACTTATTAAACTTTTAAATATCTTTTAATTCGAAAAGTTAAAAGCTTAAGAAAGTATAAATACGACAAAGTTTTATAATAAAATAAATAAATCTTTTTCGGTAATATATAATAAATTATTTCGTAAATCTTTAATATTTCCCCGTAAAACTTTTCTTTTGTTAAAGAATATATTCTATGTAATATAAACCGTATTAATAAACAAATTCCATATTTAATAAATATTTGTTAAGCTATACCTAATGAAATATTATATTTAACGTCTCATACATATAAGCGAATCACACATATAAACGAATCACTTTTTTAGCCATTCCAATTACCTATTCTTAATCGTCCATTTCTTAATACCAACGTTATAAAACGTTTAACAAAAAAAGCAAAAATAAACTTAACTTTTTAGGCTAAAAAACGAAACCTAAAACTTAATTATAAAAAACATAGTTTTATTTATAAAATTCCGTATTTTACCTTAATATACCGTTTTAACGGTAAATATGCCTAAACTGAGATTACCCTTTCTTTGCAAAGATTAATACCGACCGAAAAAAAATCGATTATCGACCGAATCCTTAACCTAAATACGTAAACGTTTCCTATCCGGCTTTAATACGTTAAAGATGTGGTTAATATATTACTTACTTAACGTATTACGAAACGTATCGGAGTTAACTAGGCGTCGAACTTTATTAAACGGCAAAAAAAACTTTAAACGCGTTTAAATCGAAAAATCGATTATTAAAAAATATTATACGAAAATCCAGAAATATTTCGTAAATAATTAAGGCTTATTCAGGTTATAATCGTAAAATACGGTATTATAAAAAAGGATATTTATAACTTCGACGAAACGGGCTTTTTAATAAGGTTTTTTATGGTATTAAATATAATAATTATAAATATTAAAAAACGTGGAAAATTTAAATAAACGTAATAAAGGAATTAAAAATAAGTTATAATTATATAAGTTAGTAATTCGTAAAATTAAGCTTTACCGTTATTTATTATTTTGGCGGAAAAAACTTACTTTAATTCTTAATATCGTAATAACTTATTATTAACCGATTAAAAAGTTAATATTAATTATAATAATTAAATAATAAACGAATTAAGTTTAAAATAAATTTAATATTTCGATAAACATATTCGAACTCGTACAAAAAAAACTAAACGTTTTTTTATCCTCGACGGCCATAAAAATTATTATTTGATAAAATTCGAAAAATATTATATAAATAATTATATTATTACGTTTTGCATATTTTCTTATTTTTCTTATCGACTTTAACCTTTTAAAGTATTTTACTTTTTTATTTTAAAGCACGTTTATTCATTATATATCAAGAATTTAATGCAACGTTATTATACCTATATTACGAAAAATCTTTTTTTTTTAGCTTTTACGATACGTTTAAAGCTGTTATAACGTCCGATAATATTAAATCCGGCTTTTAAAAAGCTGGATTTATTTTATTTGATTTTAATAACGTTTTATTTAATTTGGAAATTCCTTTAATTGTATTTATATCGACCGTTTCCTTTTTTATTTCCCCGCCTTCAAAAATTATTAAAAATATCCGTAAAGTAATAAAATAAAGACGTTACTTATAAAAAAAAATTAAAAATTATTAAAATAATTTCCCGATAAAAATAATTAAGTCGGCTAATTTTATAATAAAAAGTTATATATTATTTTTACATAAAGCAGTTTTTTTTAGGAAAAAAACGTTTAATTACGCGAAACGAATTATATTTTAAGCAAATATCGAAAAACCAAAAATAAACGTTTTTTAAAAAAAGGAATATTTATTATACAAAAAGGATAAACTTTTTTAGCCGAAAAGAAAAAGGGTGGTAAAAAATGCAGCTAACGGCGGCTAAAGGTAATCGTCGTAAGAGGGTTAAGACGAAGGAACGGAAATGTGGCGTTTGCGGTAAGTCCGGACATAATACGCGTACTTATAAAGAAGCTATAAATACGTTTAACGAAAAAGAATCCGATTAATTTGAATTAATTTAGTATGTTATAGTTATGTTATTTGAATTTGTTGCTGCGGAAGGCTAGAAAAGTAATTCGCTCATATGTGTAAAACGTTATATTTTAAGATTTAATTGTTATAATCGGTCTTTTTAAAAATCGTATTTATGGATAAAACGTACCCCTTGTAATTATATATTTTAAAATATGGTTAAAGTAATTTACGCTCCTTAATTATTAAATTATCTTTAACCGTAAAGCAAATATGGAAATATTTATATAATAATTATTAAAGAAAGAAGAAATTTTAAAGTTTCGTTATAAAAATATGCGGTTACTTTATAAATCTATACTTATATAAAGGTTAATAACTTTATTTTACAATTACTATTCGATGTTCGATACTAGTACTTTTTTAATATATAATTATTTATCCGTTAAAAGGTTATTAATAGGCTTGTATATATAAAAGGTATAAAGAGATTCGAAAATTCAGGTTTTCGTTTTAAAGGTTATGTCTTACTTATATCCTAGTTTAATTCGTATGTAGTTATAATCTTTCTACAAGGCAGGGTTATAATTTATTATAGTTTTTAAAAGTGGTCTTTTATTTTATTAATTAATAGCAACGGCACTTAGTATTTAAATCTTAAATGTTTTTAAACAATTTATAATTAACAATTTAACCTACATTTCCATTCTATCTTAATATAAAAAAACATAAAATATCGGTTTAATAAACTAAAGCAATATTTGTAAATCATTTTAAGTTTATCTTTAAAGTATATACGCACTACTTATAATTCGATTTTATTAAAGTGATATATCGAGTAATACTTAATTAATATTTGTTTTTTAAAATTATGTTATAATCTTGTTCGTAATAATTAATAATTTTAAACAAGGATTAAAGAACAATGATTTATATTTATAGTATGATAAAAATATATCAGCTACTCTTTTTAACTTTAAAAGTTAATATTATAACTATTCATTTATTTTTTATAATCCTGTTATAATAGTAACGTGCCACACCACCGAGCTGGACACACCATCGAGCTGAATGCTTTTTGGCACTTCGCAACAACAAACCTAAATAAAACAATTACAATGGAATAAATGAATTCAAACTAATCGGATTCGTTTTCGCTAAACGTAAATACAGCTTTTTCACAAGTACGCGCATTATGTCCGGGCTTACGTCAAACGCCACATTTCCGTTCTTTTGTTTTAACCCTTTTGCGACGATTACCTTTAGCCGGTATTAGCTGCATTTCTTTATTATTACCTTTTCTTTTCGGCCAAAAACCCTCATCCTCTTTATATAGTAAGTTTTCTCCTTTATAAAAATGTTTGTTTTTAATTTTCCGACGTTTACTAAGGATATTGTTAATTTCGCGTAATTAAATAATCTTTTATTTAAAGAGAATAACTTTATACCAAAATACCAAATAACTTTTATTTAAGAAATTAACCGATTTAACGATTTTTGTTGGTAAGTTATTTTGGTAATTTTTAATCCTTTTTTATAAATAACGTCCTTACTTTAATATTTTACGAATATTTATAAAGGTTTTCGTAAAAGATGAAAAAATAGAACCAGTGGAAATAAGCGGTAAAACGGTTGGTATAAGCAGAACTGGAAAACTATTCAAGTCGAAAAGAATGTTATTAAGATTGAATAAAATAAGTCTAGTTTTTGCGAATCCAGATTTGATATTATCGGACGTTATAACAACTTTAAACGTTTGGGCAAAACCGAAAAGGAAATCTTTTTTCGTGATATAAGTATGGTACCGTCGTATTAAACTTTCGATATAAAACGAATAAACGCGTTTTAATACGAAAAAATAAAATACGTTAAAAAGTTAAACCCGATAAAAGGAATAGGTAAGTATATAAAGCGTAATAATACCGTTATTCGCGTAATATTTTTCGAATTCGATCGAATAGTAACTTTGGTAACTGTTAAGAATAAGGAAACGCTTCGAGTTTTTCGTACGCGTTCGTGTATATTTGTTAAAATATTAAATTTATTTTTAACTTAATTCGTTCGTTATCTAGTTATTATTGCTTATATTAAACTTTTAATCGGATAATAATAAATATTTTCGATGTTAAGAATTAAAATAGGGTTTTTCCGTTAAAATAATAAATAAAAGTAAAACGTAACTTTACGAATTAATAATTTATATAATTATAACCTATTCCCGATTTCCTTATTACATTTATTTAAGTTTTCTATATTTTTTAGCCTTTAATATTATTATATCCGACATTATAAAAAGCCTTATTAAAACCCTATTTCGTCGAAGTTATAAATATCCTTTTTTACGATGCCGTATTTTGTAATTATAGTTCGAACAAGCTTGAATTATTTGCGAAATATCTCTGGACTTTCGCATAAAATCTTTTAATAATTAGTTTTTCAATTTAAGCGTATTTTAAGTTTTCTTTGCCGTTTAATAAATTTTGACGCTTAGTTAACCTTAACCCGTACCGTAACATGTTAATTAAGTAATAAATTCGCTATATTTTCAACGTATTAAAGCCGGATAGCAAACGTTCGCCTATTTAAATTAAGCATTCGGTCGATAATCGATTTTCTTTCGGTTAACGTTAATTTTCGCGAATTGGGAATGGTATCGGTTTGGGCGCGTTTACCTTAATATCCCGTTTTTAAAGTAAAATGTAAAACGTTATATATAAAACTAAACGTCGCATAATTAAGTTTCGAGTTTCGTTTTTTAACCTAAATGGTTAAGTTTATTTTCGCTTCTTTTATAAGCCGTTCCATATTGTTAGCGTTAAAAATAAGCAATTAACGTTAAATGGTTAAAAAGTTGAAAAAAGCATCCAGCTCGGTGATATGTCCAGCTCGGTGGTGTGGTACATTAATGATAATAATAATAATAATAATAATAATAATAATAACGTCCTAGATAAGTGAGCTGGACAGATAAGTAAGCTGGACACTTTTTGGCACGCCGTAACAACAAATCTAAATTAAACAACCATAACGCTATCAAATCAATTCAAATTAATCGGATTCTTTTTCGCTAGACGTATCTACAGCTTCTTTATAAGTACGCGCATTATATCCGGGTTTGCCGCAGACGCTATACCTCCGTTCCTTTGTTTCAACCCTTTTGCGACGATTACCTTTAGCCGCTGTTGGCTGCATTTTTCCACCACCTTTTTCTTTTACGGCCAAAAGAGCTTGTCCTTTTTGTATAATAAGTATCCCTCCTTTTTAAAGACGTTTATTTTTGGTTTTTCGACGTTTGCTAAGAAGATGGTTGGTTTCGCGTAATTTGGCTGTTTCTTTTTTAAGAAGAACGTTTTCGTGCAAAAGTATTAAGTTACTTTTTGTTAAAAGATTAACCGAATTAATCAATTTTGTTAGCAAGCTTCCCTGGTAATTCCTGATTTTTTTTTGCAAGTAACGCCCCCGTCTTTTTGTTTCTTGGATATTTTAAAGGGTTTTCGTGGGAGGGGAACGTATGGAACCGAAGGAAATAAGTGGGGAGACGGTCGGCGTAGGTATAGCTGAAGGAACTTTTAATTCGGATAGGACGTTATTAAGATCGAATGGAACAAGCCCAGCTTTTGCGAATCCAGCTTTGATATTATCGGACGTTATGGCGGCTTTGAACGCGTCGTAAAAACCGGCAAGAAAATCTTCTTTCGCGACGTGGGTATGGTAACGTCGCATTAAATTCTCGATATAAAGCGTATACGTACGCTTTAAAACGGAAAAGCAAGATACGTTAAAAGGTTAGAGCCGATAGGAGGAATGAGGGGGCATGCAAAGCGTAATAATGCCGTTATTCGCGCAGTATTCTTCGAATTTTATCGAATAGTAACTTTCGTAACCGTCGAGGATAAAAAAGCGTTTCGTTCCTTTCGTACGCGTTCGAATATGTTTATCGAAATACTGGATCCATTTTAAATTTAATTCGTTTATTATCTAGCTATTATGACTAGTACCGACTTTTTAATCGGCTGGTAATAAATTATCGCAATATTAAAAATTAAGGTGGGTTTTTCCCGCCAAAATAATAAATGGCAGAATAGCTTAACCTTGCGAATTAATAGCCTATATAATTATAACCTATTCCCGATTACCTTATTACGCCTATCTAGGTTTTTCATGTTTTTCGGCACTTATAATTACTATATCGCATATTATTAAAAATCCTATTAAAAAGCCCGTTTCGTTAAAGTTATAAATATCCTCTTTTATAATGTCGTATTTTGCGATTATAGCCCGAACCAGCTTAAACCATTTACGAAATACCTTTGGATTTTCGCATAATACCCTTTAATAATCGATCTTTCGATTTAAACGCGTCTGAAGTTTTTGTTGTCATCGTACAAAGTTCGACGCCCATTTTATTCCGACGCGCCCCGTAACGCGTTAGGCTAAAAGTAAATTTGCCATATTTTCAACGTATTAAAGCCGGATAGGAAACGTTTGCGTATTAAGATTAAGGATACGGTCGACAATCGATTACTCTTCGGTCGGCGTTAATTTTCGCAAAGGAAAGATAATATCGGCTCGGGCGCGTTTGCCGTTAAATCGCGTTTCTAAGGTAGAATATAAAACGTCATAGATAAAACTAAGCTTTCTGTAATTAAGTTTCGGGTTGTTCTTTTTAGCCTGAACGGCTAGGTTCATTCTCGATTCTTTTGTTAGTCGTTCCATATTATGGTTGTTAAAAAATAGGTAATTAAAGTAAGATGGTTAAATTATTAAAAAAAGTGTCCAGCTTACTTATCTGTCCAGCTTACTTGTCTGGGACGTTAATAATAATAATAATAATAATAATAATAATAATAATAATAATAATAATAATAATAATAATAATAATAATAATAATAATAATAATAATAATAATAATAATA
>QJNU01001156.1:0-10689 GCA_004154915.1 Monosporascus ibericus | reverse complement strand
GGCTCTTCCGATCTCTTGCAGCGCCCGCTGGTACATCTCCTCTGCCTCCTTTAGCTTGCCTTGATCGGAATAAAGAAGGCCTAGGTTGTGGACTGTATCGAGAGTCGACGTATGATCGGGTCCTAGCGCTTTCTCTTTGCCTTGCAGCGCCCGCTGGTACATCTCCTCTGCCTCCTTTAGCTTGTCTTGATCGGAATAAAGGCCGCCTAGGTTATGAAACGCCCAATCCACGCTATCATTCGTACTCATGTGGTTTAAAAGGAGATGATAACATTTAGTTGCATGCTGGAGAAGCCGTCGTTGGATCAGCCACCACTTAGTAGACCCGTTTCCAGGAATATGTGACGCCACACATTTCACAGCTAGCTTCGCTAGATCTTGATCCCACTCTTGGTTAAGAACAGACATTGTCCAGGAATGAACACAGCTGTGAATGCTGTACCCTCTCGACTCGGCCTGCTCCTCCGAAGCCGTATCTACCTCAACCAGCCCATAATCACTTAATACTCGGACCGTGCTATTAAAGCTCAACTCGTCTTCAGCAATTTCGCGTATCCATGCTGGGTCTTCCGAATTGCTATGCTGGATAAGTTCGAACCAGATGTCCTGATTATCAAAGTATGCCCACAAACGAAGTAGTTCAGCTGAGTACTTGTTACGTCGTTTGATATGTTCGAGCGAAAGCTGCCATGTAGAGTATAGTGTTCGGTCTTCATACGAGCTTAACTCAGGACTCGTCGTCTGAAGTCTCGTCCACGAGTTTTCGTATAGACGAAGGTATCTTCCGAAACTAGTTGATGTCTGGTTAAGGTATGCCCCAGCCGTAGCTAATGCGAGGGGGAGGCCATCAAGCTTCCTGACAAGGCTTACGGCGTCGGGATCTATCATTTTAGTTAGATAGGCGTGCAAAGGGTTGGGTACTTCTTACTATGTATCAGTCCTTGTCGATTCGATGCATTCGACAGGATCTCGATGCTGTCGAGTATATTCTCCATCTTTCTGATTCGAATCGGATGACCAATTTTGACCTGCGACGACCGGGTAGTGATTATTACGGAGCCTTGGTACGATTCTGGGAGAAAGCCGTCGATATCCAACGCTACAGGGTCCGTATTACTTGGCAGTTTCGGGTTGTCATAATTGTCATAAATCAGTAGCCATCGCGTGTTGTTTGGGAGACTCAACCATGCTTTTACAGCATCGATCACCTCGTCGAGGTTCTCTGTATCCACGCTGCTTAGGCGGCTAGCCGAGGGATGTTCTCGCAGTATTCGTTTGGCCACCATACGAAAGCTGTGCTTCAAGGAGTTTTCGTCTTTGATGTTGAGCCAGAACACAGCTGAATAGCTGCCCTTGTGTCGTTTCGCGTACGCAATAGCTAGCTGGGTCTTGCCGATTCCCCCGAGGCCGTGAAGCACGACTACTTGACGGCTGCCATCGCTGTTAAGTATTTTACGCATTTCCGTGAGCTCTTGCTCTCTTGCTACGAAATGTTCGATTTCCGGGACACCGGAAAGACTGAAGGTAACAGAGTAGTCCTTATGTTGAGTCCCTGTATATGTTAATGAATTTATAACTGTTAAATAGACGAGGCCAACCTGCCTTTCAGAGCCTTATCGATCTCCTCCTGGAGCCGTTTGAATGCCTTTTCTTTCCCCTCACCGTAGATAAGTGGCATTTGGACGTCGAATATGCCCAAAAGCGAGTACGCCTTGTCTTCGTCGCGTGTAGTCTGCCGCGGTTCGGCCCATGCCATGCGCTCGGGGACAGTGCAATCAAGGAGTGGGCTGCCTCGAAGCACCTTGAGTGGGATTCCCGTGATGTCGGAGATGGGCAGTTCAAGAGATCTCTTGGTTCCTAGCCGAGCGCCCTCTCTGGAGAAGAACTCAACCGAGGCCGGTGCAAGAAGTTCTTGAAGGGTCCATCCCCGAGTGAACCATTTACTCCTTCGAAGGTCCGGTTCCCAAAGCTGATAGTTGGGCTTATTGCCAGTTTGTAAAGCTGGTTTCGAGACATCGTCAAGATAGACGTAGCATTTAGTCGCATTACGGTACCATTGAAACATGGAGTTGATAGCCTCGGTAAGCTCGGCGCTACTAGACTTATCAATACAGCACGTATCTACCCAGAAGTGATCTAGGCCGTCACGCTGGGCTTGGTCGCTGCAAAACCGGATTTTGTCGTAACCTTGCTTGCTCGGGCCAGTTCCGTCCATCAGGTCTTTGAAGGTGACCTCTTCCATACCCCATCTATGTGAGAGTATCGCATATCGGGGAATCCTGTCGCCAATTACATCCTCCGTGAGGGTAATTACGCCTGTATCATCGCGTTTCAAAAGGCGCATAGCTCAAATCAAATCTCAAATAATCAGGTTGTCTATATGAACGAAATATTAATATTAAATATGGATAGCGACTTGAACCTGATGCTTAGGGGAATATGTCGCCTAAAGTAAGACAGATGTGCGGGGGTGAATGCGGGGCTATGCTATGCGAAGAGGCTCAGCTTTCGAGGCGGTCGGGAACCTCGTCGTTCTTGGCTTTCCCCTTGGCAAGGTAAAGTCCAAATAAAGTTATGGAGCGGATTATGCCGGTATTGACCAACCCCTGCCACTGCCACGAGGCCGTAACTGCATGGTTTGTCGATGGTTATAGGGTGAGAGCTGGAAGCGTGACAAACCGACGAGATTGACTGTCTGAAAGTCGTACATTTGCAGACCGATATTCAGGATGGCTTCTTGCCATAACTTAGAATGCATTAGCGATTTTCGTTTTCTGCCCGAGGCACGCGATAGCCACCCCCAAACACTATAAGTAGGGGATGCGCCGCCAAGATATTAAAGCGATTTCCATTTGCGACTTCCTACCTTTATCAATTCCATCAAACCTCTTCGAACCTGCATTACGATTTCACTTACCAGTTTCTGCCCAAACCAGCCTCGCCGGTTCAGATAAACTATTTAGGACGAAAGCAACCCCAGACGACATCGTGACAGCCGTGCCTACCGAGCTAGTCACTACTGCCAACGGTATGAACGCCTTGGCCAAGCTTTACGGATGCTTTGTCAAGGAGCCAGAGGTAAGGCCCTTACCAATGCGGACCACTGTCATCGCCGAACTACCAAGTTGACGTATCAGTTCGTTGGCTAGTGGATTTCGGCCTTCCTCGGCGTCGCGAGCCGGCTCCATCAGCAGTATACAGTAAATCGCCCGCTGCATATTATATCTGAATGCGTCAGGGTGATTCTCAAAGACGAGTGCCAGTTGTAAAGCTGCCATTTGAACAGTAGGTCGTAACCGTGCCTCCCCCTTTGGCCCAGAAGCGGCAACTCAAGGCAGGCTTGCAGAGTGGAGTCCATCTCAAGCACCATCGTCTCCATCTCTCGCTCACTAAGATCCATAGGCTATGCTAGCCTTCAGTAAAGGAAAGGTAATAAGTACTAAGAGCCGTATCTCTCCGCAAGCCTAAGAGCAAGGCGCTTATACCTATCCCTTCGCCCCTCCTATTGGACTACCTAGTCCTGCTTCCCAGGAGGTCATATCGCGCGGTTGGGCCGTATACGCCACCGCCCATGCAAGATAGGGGCACGCCTGCAAGAGCGATAGCAGGTCGTCACATGATGTAGCTAGCTTCCGGGCCACCCTTGGAAGAGAAGGACGCAAGCCAGGGGCAGGGATGGTCGACTCGTCGTCGGCACATGATACGACTGACCTCTAAGCCAACACTCAAGGCAAACAGCTACGGGTTCAGCCATAGCCATTCCCAATGCCAATCATCTTGCCCTTGGGAGCCCGTTCCGACCGCGTTGGTCGACGATCCGGCCGGCGCATATATGATTGTCGCGACCCTAAGTTGCCTCATAGGATAGGCATAAACCTTCGTGAATGCCTATCTACTCTCCGTAAGGATTGTAAGCCGAGCCAATGGACTGAAAGCGTTAAAACAGGGGATTAGATTCAGCCCCAAGGGGGACCCTCTTAATGCCCTTAGCTACATGATCTTGCAAGGTAACGTCGTCTCATGACCTCTTCAGGTTCTTTACCTGTCCTTTGTGGGAGCATAAAAGGCTGCCACTGCCCCGATGATCAAACTTCAGGTTCGCTCGTATTTCCTGTCATTCCTACTCCTTCCGTGTTCTCCTTTTACACCAAGCGGTTCTCACCTTTCAGCCAACCTTGACTACTTACCCAAATGGCGACCAATACTCCAACGACTGGTTCCGTGGTCTCTAGGGGTGCCTTTGAAGTCAGAATAGCGGCTGTGCTCGACGAGTGCGTTATGAAAGAAATAGAGGCCCTCAAGCGGCAGCGTGACGACGCGTTACGGACAGGGGTTCGTAATCACCCGGAACCTATGCGCCTTTTTCACGACGTCGTGGCGGACTGCGGCAAAAGATCGGCAACTCTGTTAAGCTAATTGCGACTGAAGCTTCAGAGCGGTTTTTACCATACATTTGACGATCTCGCCGTCGGAGTCCAGCGGTATGACGACTTATCGGTACGACTGCAGGAATTAGCTACCTCTCCATCCCGGGACCGTTCCAGCGGCACTCAGTTTGGAGGTCTTGCAAGACTTATCTACGAGTACGTTATGGAAGGACTGAAGCTACTCGCACAGAAACGAGATGAGGTTTTGCGAGTGGGGGTTCGTAATCACCCAGAGCCTTCAGGGCTTCAGGGCTTCAGGGTCGACGGTTAGCCAGGTCGACGGACAGCTAAGTCGATGGGCAGCTAATTCGACGACAAGGTTAGCGATAAGATTAAGTTAAGTTGGGTCAGATCGACGATATTGACAATAAGGTTAGGTCATAAGGTCAGATCAAAGCCAGGGGCTTCCAGGGCTTCCAGGCATTGCTAGGTCTCGCACGGGCCATGGAAACTGGCAGGGGTGTTGGAGACGGCCCAAGGGCCGCAAGGTTCGCTTCCCTTTACTTTCCTATTTAGGACGTGCTAAAATTACAAATTGGGAAATCGGTTTCTAAGGGAACGGATGGACGACATAATAACCCTTCGTTCCACTTCGTTCGCAAGCTTACTACGTTAAAACCAGGGTAAATCTGGTCTGTTACTGTATTCGGTTTCCCGAGCAGAAACCATTTATCCACCAGCGCATATCTAGTGTAAAGCCTCTAGTAAGGCCTCCAAGAGCTGGATTGTCTTGTGGTCGTCAATGGCTGCCAAAATACCGCTTGGTCGTGACCTGCACTCACTCCTTCGTCTGCATTGAGTAAGGAGCCCCGACCCAGCTGAAACTAGACATAAACGAATGTGCATATTCGGCTTCATCGTCTCGTTCCATGATCGGACGGCCGAATTCGGCCAATGACTTGAAGTAGTGGTCGATGATGTCGTTCTCATGGCCACGTCTGTCCTCCACGCTCAGAGCGCTATCCACGAAGTAAGCGAGGTCGCGGAATGCCGAGCTGATATACATGATTCGGAAGTCGACGAAATTCGGTGGCCGTCTGGAATGAGGTCAACATTCCCGGTGCGTGCGTCTCCATGTAGCAAACACTGGCACTTCAGGTTCCCGCTCTTGTAGTACTTTTCGACGGCCGTGTCTGCCCGCTTCTGACTGGGCATGTAGCCTAAGACTGGGGGTCCGTCGTCTGCGCCGATCTCGCGTCGTAGGTTTGCACGAGGCCCAGTGTGAGCTGCCCATAGTCCGGTGTGCTCCAAGAATAGTCCTCCTGCTCATGCCCCGCGTCCCCGCGTGCAGAGATGCAAGCTGTTCTATGATAAGCAGAACACGCTCCCCAGGCCATGTCTGCAGGGGAACGGCGAACTTGCATTCCTTGTAGGCCAGGTCGTCCATCACCACGACGCCGTGATCCGCCCACCAGACCTTGGGAAGGTTCATGCGCAGCTTAGGCGCGGATTTGGAGAAGAAAGCGCTCCCGCGCTGGTAAATCCTCGCGAGGAAAGGATACGCGGCCAATTGGTCCGGATTGAACTCCCCCTTGATGCAGATGTGCGTCGGTCTGCTTTCGGCCTTGGCGATGCCATCTTCATACCTGATGGTAAAGAACAGCTTGCTGGCAGTCATGTGGATAGCGTTCATCGGCTCGACGCCTTGACTTTGTGCCCGAGCATGCTGGAGAGCCAAGATGCGGTCACCTCTTCCAGGGTGCGCGAGAACGATGCCGGCTCCGGCTCCGGCAAGTCGGACAAGGGTGGTGAGCATGTTCAATTAGAGGCGGCGGGACGACTTTAGTACCGGTGAATTCAAGTTAAGTAGTTGCGCGGAATGCTGACACATGAGCAGAACGGGGATGCGTTTTATTTTGAATTCTTAATTGAAGTCGCAGCATACCACAGACGAACCTTGTGTGGAAGATCGCAATTTGCCGGCCGCCCACCTGACCGGGATGAATGCACGATCGATTGGTTCCAGCAGGACGGGTCGGCCCGTAACGGCGTTGCAGACCCTCCACCTGTCACATTGTGGGCGGAGAGGGTCTGGGCTTGTCTCCGCAGAATCTCCACAGTAGATGCTTGTCCGGCTCCTTCTCAGATTGAATGAATGTCCTAATGTCTTAGTCGGGGCCAGAAAAAGAGTTCTAGTTGCCAAGAAGCGCAAGTGGTATGGCTCTTGATCCGTGTTGCATGCCCGCTTGGAGTGTTTCTGCCAACATGATGCCCAACTTGTAGCTCTTTTGACTGACACTTCTCGTAATGCCGACACCAAATGCATGGTAGACTTGTATATAAATGGAATGAAGACTAAGATATAACAGAGAGGGATATAGGTAAGCATGACACGGCAATGAACACAAGCTGATGAGATCCCCAACATAATCAGCAGGTGTATGGACCTGATACCCGCTTGGATAAGTCGGACTAAGGATTCGTCTAACGACCCTGTTGTTCAACAAGAAGTTTTCTATTGGTTCTGAGGCGGAAGATGTTTTCAAGAGCTCGACGGGTCTTCGAATATTTCTTGTGAATTCAATATTTATTCTACGTAATGAGGTCTAGGACTCTTGGCTAAAAGATTCCGGACATGTGACGGACCCAGTTTACCCTGTCCAGCATGAGAGTCCCAGCCTCGACAAGCTTGACCGTCCAATCGAATCACTTGCTGGTGTCGCCATGCCGCGGAAGTCGCATGAACCTTTCATCAGCTGACCTGTGCCGCCTACCAAGACTTTAGGTGTATTTAAAAGTCGATCGAGTCGGTGAACGAACCCATGGCGGGGGTCACTGCCAGATCTCCAAGTACCTGAACGTCCAAACTTGCTAGTAAGTACCGCATCCACCTGGCTTAAGTACCCGAAAAGGGTATAGCAGGGTAAGGAGTGTCTCTGGGAGCCCATTTGGTTCAGCGTTATGCGACCTTTAGGACACGTTAAAATAGAGATTTTCAGGTAGATGAAGTAATGATCTACGTCGAAGACCGGCTAAGATGTTAGAAACCTGCTTATACTCCAATATACTTTTTATAAACCAGCATGCTTTGCATGGCAAAGGCGATCCAATGACACTTGGCTTTCGCTTCTCTTCCGTTTGGTGCCATGTCTTCTATGAGACCCTGACACGACGCACTGGAGCATCCGCAATTGAAGAAAAAACCTATCCGGTTAACCCTCAAAATATCCCAGCCAGGGATAAGAAGGTAATTACGCCTCCATGTATACATGGAAAAGCGATTGTGGCTAAGAAACAGCGGTATTGGAGGTGGCTGTGAATCGTCCCGACTAGGGGCTGATCTATTTGAACCAAGACCTAACTAGCGTTAAGTGACCAGCTACTGATCCTTAAATTCAAAGTCTTCAGGTACGCACTCTCCAAAGAACGTCGCCTACTTAAACATGGAAGCTTCGAAGATTGTACTACACATCAACTATTTACTTCTAAGCTCATATGCTTACCTTGTCACCGTTGAGCTTATAATACGTTATTAGTATGGCAAACCAGGAGGTTTTGCCTGCTTTAATGGGGGCGTTAATAAGCTTCGATGTAATCGCCATCGGCCTCCGGATCCTTGTTCGCACCCGTATTAGCAAGGCGTTTGGTTACGACGATGTCATCCTCAGTGTGGCCTTCGTAAGCCCATCTACCTAATGTCGTCGCAAGTCTCTTTACTGATATTGCCATAATTACTCAGGTCGGTCTCTGTCTTACCTGTGCCATGGCATATATGTCTTTAGCTTTCGGTTACGGAAAAGCTGATGCGAACCCGGCATATGATCAGACTACAGCGACAAAGGTTAGTTGCGGTTTTCCTGTCGCTGTCTTCCCGTCAACCCTTACCGGTTTAAGCATGACGTATTCTTACTGACATCTATCAAGTTCTTCTTTATCTGCCAACTCATGTACCTCATCACACTCTTCATTGTCAAATTCAGTGTTGCCATTGTTCTATATCGACTCGCGGAGGGCAAAACGATAATACGAAAGATACTTCAAGGTTCCATGATCGTCCTAGGTATTTGGGGTGCCGTATCGGTTCTTACCGTTGCCCTAGAATGTCTGCCGCTTTCGGTAGCTTGGGGCGTGGGAGAAGGGAAATGCGGTAAGTAGTCCCGGACCTATCCATCGTTTATATTACCTGACTCGAAATGCAGTCCATCCCATTATATTAGCAAATACGGGATACTCCACTTCCGCTATTGATATCGCCTCTGGCTGGTTGTTTGCGGTAAGAATTCTTAACGCCTTTCCCTATCCGCCAGCTTTTTATTGTTAGGTGGTGGTTGATGCCATTTGCTAATTTAAAGGGACCTAGCTATTACCCATAACCCTGTTATGGAATGTACAGCTCAATACCGTTATCAAGGTTTCGGTCATCATACTTTTAGGCTTAGGCGTACTGTAGGTATGCCCTTCCATAAACCAGTTACATGAACGAGCTGACAGCTTTACAGCAGCAACATAGCTACTATTATGCGGCTGGAATATCTAGTTGACCTATCTCAGTTGAGCACTTCTTTAGCTAGCGCGGAGGCCGCAAACATATACCTAAAGACTTTCGTATAGTAAGTTGAAGGCCTTATTGCCTGGAAGTCAGCCAGATTAAGTAGTCATATCGACATAGGTGTTAACCTAGTTACTGTAGTTCCTTCCTCGAGATCGGATTATCAGTCCTTGCCGCATCGCTTCCCGCCTTGGGGCCGTTGGTAAGAATCTTATTTGGCATCAATATGGTTAACGGCGAACACTATAATGGGGCTGGAAGGAAAACCGAATCTCCAGAGACGGGGCATGTAACCCAGTTCGAGGGCATGCACGCGGATGTGGCGAGATTGTACCAGTTAGGAGTACATTCTCTATCCGCGGTTGAAAGGCATGGACCAACAGCAGACGGTCGATGGTGACCTCTAATCGGGTATTATGAAATACTAACGTTAACGTTCAATAACTACCTAGTGCGAGAATATCAGCTTTAGGTACTTCTCCGTGTGGTGAATGCATCTACAAACACTCTAATATAGCTAGACACTGTCACAATCCTAGTTTGGAATATGTCGGCTCAGGAGACTATTAGTGATTCAGGGGTATTATACAAGCATGGAAGCGTGTAGAATGTGGTGCTGATATCTATATAAGGATGCTCCCGATCACAAGTCGATATCTGTTCCTCATCTAACTCAAAAGCACTCGTTCACTCCTAGATCCTAAACACCTGTTGCCACTAGCCGGATACACTCGAAAATTTCTGTAGCACCCTCAACTAATGAATACTCTGGCCACATATGGCTATGTAATTGTATCTGATGCTTTGGCAGCGAATTTAAATACCCGCCTACCGAAGATTCCGTCCGAAACGGAGAACTGTGGTTACATTTTGAGTTAGCATGACACTCCCCCTATTCAAACATCCGGCTTCTCGCGTTCGCATTGATAATTTCAATCGATAAAACAAAGTTCTCCGAAAAGCAGTGACTTATGGGGTGACTTGAAATGGGAGA
This sequence comes from Monosporascus ibericus, assembly GCA_004154915.1. Classification (NCBI taxonomy): domain Eukaryota; kingdom Fungi; phylum Ascomycota; class Sordariomycetes; order Xylariales; genus Monosporascus; species Monosporascus ibericus. Next base: position 779 of record QJNU01001156.1, on the reverse strand, counting down.
GTCTAATGCATTGCAAGTAGTACAGGATAAAATGGGGGTTGGGGTGGGCTTGTTTTGTACATGCTAGCAGTACGCGTATAGGTCGCTCTAGGTCTGCGCGACAAGAGGTCAGGGGGCATCTCAAATGTGAAAGAACTCTCACGCTTTGCGCTACTTGAACATACATACCAAGGTGGGTATCTACCCCTATTGACGCATCGCCTTGACCAGCAACTCCCACAGCAAGTAGCCCCCGTGGTATTGCAGAGAGGCACTACTGTCAAAGCATCGAGGTAACTAACAAGTCTTAAGGAGAGAAACCACCCTACTAGGAGCGACATCGCATATTCACTGGATAGCTACCAGCAGAGAGGGAAACCCATTCATATTCGAGTTCTAGTATCCATTAACGTTACAGGTAACTTCCTGTCCCTAAATGAATGCTTTGGGTTCTCAAGATATTTATCAGTTGATACGTGCTTGCATATAGCCGCGCTTGACCTCAGCGTCACGCATCCTGTCCTCCCCGATCTCCTCTCTGGTCCTAGCCAGATCACGAGGCCCATCTGGATCGTACTGATCGTATTTGTAGTGTATAATACCATCCTGTATTCCAGCCTTCGAGAAAACGCTGCGCACGGATCGGACGTGGCCGTCCCCCTTCGTAGTGCAGAATCCATTATTAGTATATGTTTCATAAGTGTCACAGTTAGGCTGATCGCGAGAGAAGGTTGCATAAGGTGTGGGAAGTGTAAATTGTCATGGATAATCTCGGCTCTGGAGAGCAGTGGCTAGGAAGC
>QJNU01001155.1:0-10739 GCA_004154915.1 Monosporascus ibericus | reverse complement strand
TCGCAGACCTCGCTGGAGCTCACTACTCAAGGATCATCAGTGGATTAGGTCCTTCTGAAGCCGATCGAGATCGCTTCCTGTCAGGAACTCCTGCGTCACCTCACGCTCCAACCGACGCGCCACGATCTTTTCGCGAAGCTCGTCTTCCTTCTTGATGGATTCTAACCACTCCGTGATCTCCTCCATCCTCAAGAGCTTCACGAACCTCTCGTGCGCGTCACCTGTGAGTGACTTCGTGAGTCCGTCAGCCACCATGCTGTTTGTTTCCTGCCACCTGACCTGCACGTTTCCTCGCAAACACTCCTGCCTCAACCAGTGGTTGTACACCTCGACGTGCTTTAGCTTCGTCACGAGCTTCAAGGCGTCTTCAGTAAGCAACCTCAGAGTCTGCTTGTTGTCACAGTCCACTGTGAGAGGGTGATCGAGCTCCAACGTCAGTGCCTTCAGGAGCCTGCTCAAGAACAGCCCTTCCTTAGCCGTTTGGCTCAAAGCTAACAACTCTGCTTCAGTCGTACTTGTCGTAACGGTATCCTGCTTGTTCGCTCTCCACGCCACTGCTCCTCCGAACAGTGAGATCACGAACCCTTGAGAGCTCTTCCGATCGACTGAATTATCAGCGAACGAAGCGTCACTCATACACACCATTGCCTGAGCGTCCCCGTCACCCCCGTACCGAATTGCTAGGCCACGTGTGTGATACAGGTAGCGTATCACCCTATCTGCAGCTTCGTGGTGGGCGTCTGACGGGTTGTGATTAAAACGTGACAACCTCGAGGCGGCGAACGCGATGTCGGGACGTGTGGAAATTGCTGCGAAGAGGATCGACCCGACCTTCTTCTGATATAGCTCTCGTTGCTTGTTTGTTGCTTTTCCTTCGAACGGAAGAAGCTCGTGCTGATCCATGGGAGTGCGAGGAATTCGACCTGACGTATCGATCTGATACTGAGCTGTCACCTTCTCGATATACGACTTCTGTGACAGCCAGATTGATCGCTCGTTTCTTCGTCGCATAACGTGGATTCCTAGGAACCACTTGAGCTCCCCAAGCTCGTTGATCTTGAACCGTTTCTTCAAGTTAGTAATCGTTTCCATCACTTCCTTCTTTCTTTTCTTCCTGTAACCTAACACGATGTCGTCCACGAAGAAGAACACCAGTATATCACCCTTCATCATCACACAGGGCTCTTGGGGGACCTCTCTGAAGCCCAGGTCTCTGAAGGCGTCTGTGAGCGTTTTCTGCCACAGGAGGGGTGACCTCCTCAAGCCATACAAAGCCTTCCTAAGCCTAAGTACCTTCCCCTCCTTCGAGAACCCTGGAGGCATCTTTATGAAGACTTCCTTATCCAGGTCGCTGTGAACGAAGGCGTTGACTGCGTCCAGCTGCGTTAGCTCCAAGTCGAACTTAGCAGCTATTGCGAGGATTGATCGCAGCGCCATTCCCGCTAACGTTGTCGCTTTCGTCGGTAGGTCTCCCGCTTCCTGTTGATTTTTACATATTACAAGCCTAGCTTTGCACTTTTGAAGCCTCCCATGCTTGTCGAACTTGTATGTGAATACCCATTTGCAGTGAAGCACCTGATGACCTTTGGCTGACTTCGTAGTCACTTCTTCCCACGACCTGAAGGAGTCGTGCTCTTTGAGGTGAGCCTCCTGCGCCGCACGGAACTGCTGCTTCATCGGATGATTCTCCAGCTCACGCACGTTTTTAGGTGGTTCAGCTAGATCCTTTCGATGGAAAGAGAACTTCCTTCCTGCAGCGAACGCTCCCATCCATGAGCTGGCGACCTTATAATCACGGAAGCTGTAAAACCTTTCCTCCTCCTGCAGGATTCGCAAGTCATCCTCACATGGTAAGTCTTCTTCCACCTCTTCTTCAACCTTCTGAACAGGCAGTCTAACCGTCAGGCCGACGTAGTCAGCGTACGGTATCCCTTCTGTTAGCTTGGATGGCTGTGGGAAGTTATCCCAGCCCATATCTTCAAGGTCTGTTCTATATCCCACAACAATCTCGTCTTGAATGACCTCGTCCTCTGATTGCTGTTCATTCGAAAAGGCGTTGGGCTCATCTTCATCTCCGATTTCCACTTCCGAATCGTCTTCTTCTAGGATTGCCTCGTTAACTGCTAGTTCTTCAGGTAGCTGTACCTTCGCAACTAGGTCTTCAAGGTTCCTGATCATCTCCTCCGAGCGCTGCAACGTATCCTTCCTACTGAAGAACTCCGTCTCGTTGAAGACCACGTCTCTCGTTGCGATCACCTTCCCGAGCTCTGGTACCCATACCCTGTATATATTCGTGGAGTTGTACCCCACGAGGTACCCGATATATGCTCTAGGGTCCAGCTTCTGCAACTTGCTTGGCTTGTGATTCGGGTTGAGCTTCAGTGCGTAACACCTGCAACCGTAGGCCTTGAGATGAGCTAACTGGGGTATTCTAGGACCTGATATCCCATCCTTCTCAGCCAGGTGAGTGTACACAACCTCATATGGGGTCTTCCACTTAAGGGCAGCTGTTGGGGTCCTGTTGTGAAGGTAGGCAGCGCAGCTAACGGGCTCTTTCCACAAGTTATGCGGCAGTTTCGACCCAATCCTCATCGCGCGCGCCTTCTCCATCACCACACCCCCCGAGCGCTCTGCGCCTCCATTCTGAGCGTGCGTATACGGGGCAGAGGGCTCGACTAGGATCCCTTCTGAACGCAGCCATCTAACGGATGAGTCACGGGCGAGTTCCATATCTCCTCGAATAAACTTCACGCTAAGCCCAAAGTGACTCTTGATCCAACCTACATAATCCTTCAGGATACGTAAGTTTTCATCCTCTCTTCCTGCTGTTGCGCAGAAATACACTGTCGCCCAGTATGAAGCTTCACATGAAATCGTCAGCACCCGTTTATATCCACGGGCTTCCTCCGAAAGGTCTTGCCAATCCAAGCGCACCCTTAGAAAAGGCGTTGTTGCTCTGAGATCTGGCTCTCTCCGTGAGGGGATTTCCTTCATCTTCGACAGGGCACACGCCGGGCACTCGGCCATCCTAGGGCCCTTCAACAGCGCTCCACGGCAGTGATTAGGTAGGTGCTTTAGGGGCTCTGGCCCGCAATGACCCATTCTTAGATGCCACAGCACCCCCGACCCTGGGGCTTGAGCCCTCACTTGACCTGCTGCTTTGCCTGCCTTTCTGATCACTGGGAAAGCGGCCCTCATACAGCTTCTGTCTTCGATCACACGCTAACCTTCCTTCTTCTTCAGGACGCACAGCTCCTCGTAATCACTACGATACCTCACGGCTTCAGCAAGGGTGTCCCAGTAATAGCCCTCCTGTTCGAGGCGCTCATACGAAACGATGTTGCAGTGGAAGCCCTAACAGTAGGCTACTTCCCTCAACACTAGGCCCTTCTTCTTCCCACGTGAGTCTTCCACATATATCGTGACATCCCCATATCCTAGGATCGCCACTTCAGTGTTGCCTGCTAGGACCATATGGCCTCTCGGTGCCTTCACGAATCTCTCAAATCGGGTCAAGTCGTGAAACACATGGATGGAGCTTCCGGAATCCAAGATAACGCTATTCTTCAGTAAATACATGTCCAGCACGTTAAATGCCTTATGTAGTATGCCATTCACCGAGCCCATCAGGATCTTCTTCGCTCCATCCGCTAACCGTCATTGCCCTTGGGCCATCACAGATTCAAGGTTTCCGAGAGCCTTCTTCCTAATCGCTTCAACCTCCTTGCGGAGTTCAGCGTCAAAGGCCATCCTCTCATCGAACTCTCTCTTGTTCTTCTCGAGGATCCTCCCATCTGCGATGTTAACTACACATCTGCAACTCCGTATGTTGTATCCGTCATCACCACACGCTCGGCAGCCTTTCCTACCTCTCTTAGGGTTGCGATCCCTAGCTTGAGAGTTGGTTCCTGCCCGTTTACGAGATGGTTCTAAGGACGAAGCATCATCAGCAGGCTGATCGCTCTCTGCAGCAAAGCTTTCACCTCCGAAGGCCGTAACGTAAGCACCCCCTCTCACGGCCCTAACAGGCAACTCTGTTTTTCTCTGCCGTAAGGGTGTCTTCATCAGCGTACGCGCTTCCTTACTAACGGTCCTGTAGGACAGCTTATCAACTTCATCTCGAGATATAGCCAGCCGTAGCTGATCTGCGTACCACGCCTTGAGTGGCGCCATCACATTAGCGAAGTCATCCACCCACTGTAAGCCGACCGATTCAAAGATGTCATTCTTCACGGCGTTCGCCATGACTATATCCCATTCCTCAAGCCACTCGTGGAGGTCCTTCAAGTTAACGTGTCTTCCTTTCTCTAGGACTCTTCTGTATTCAGCTCTTGCGAGCTTCACCGCTTCATCCGCACTCGCACCGGCATGTTGCTTCAAGCTGTTGATCCATTCGCGTGTCGGTTCGCTAGCTCTCAGGCAAGGCAAATACGACTTCCCGACGGAGCTGTATATCATCGACCTCACGGCGACGAGGTTCTTCTGTTACGAGTCGTAGCGTTGCTTCTCGAATTGATGTATCTGAAGGAAATTCTTATATTTCGTCATCTCGGTTTCGTCGAGATCGGTCGCTGAGGTTGCACGCCGATTGACGTCTTCAATCGAAGGGTAATCGGGCTCAGCAAGTGGCGTTTCTTCTAATTCGGGATCAAATAACCTGACGATGTTTTCGGGTATGCGACTGAGAAGTTCTTCCCACCACGCGTCCCATTCGCCTGACTCTTCGAGCTTCGCTCTCATGACCGATCCTGGGTTGTTGCTCATCGTGATCCGTTTCAATTAACTGTTTGGCACCTAATTTGCTAACAGCAGAAGGGGTTTCTAGGGACAAATATGATAAATCTAGAAAACCTCGCAATCCGGGCTCATAACTGTCAAACAGCCTGAGACCACGCAAATTAAGTATCCTCGTTGCAGCTTCATTTGTATATTGGTTCTGATGATGATAACAGCTAACTGTCTCTCGTCAGGACAGAAGGGAATTAATCTCCCATACAAATTAGCTGTTACCCCTGTGTCCTCCACCCATTAGCGCAACACACGGACCGATTCCTTCCGACCTACAACCACTGTATCCGACAAGTGGACTAGCTTTATTATTTCGTTGCTAAAGCGGAAGCTAGTTGGAACCTTATTAGGAAATGCATAAAAGCATTAAAATAATCTGTGATAGGGGCTTAAGCAAGCCTTATATCGTATGCCTTAGACGTTTAACTTTTCGCGCTTTCGCTTGCTAATGCTTCGGTCCAAGTATGAACCTTTACGATTACCTCGTTTCGACCTACGTCCTGGGGTCCTTCCTCGTAGTCAAAGGTTAGTATCCTTAGGCTCTTCCTAATCAGGATCGTCCTGATTAAACGGGTCTGCAAAAGCTCCATGAAACGTTGGAAACCCTGCCTTGATATTTCGTGATGTAGACGGTAACTGGGTTATACTCCAGTAATCCAGAAGGTCAGCCGCCACTTCCTGATAACTGATCGTTCCATTTTCGATCTTAGCCCTTTTTATTCTTTGGAAGGTTGTCGTCCATGTCCTAATAATGGGAGTTAATGCTATGCATAGGTTATTTACCCATACGATCGTTGTTTTCGTCTTTGGGACACCATATCGCTGTCCCTGGGCCATAACCTCTTGCTATTTTACAATCCATTCGTCTAGCTTCTTTGCTAATTTCGAGGCTTGCTTTAACCTTTCGCGGTATTTTCGTTAGGTATTAATCAATAGCCTGGTGTCGTACATCTTGCCGGATTCAGCCAGCTTGGCGTACCACTTTCGTAGGTTCTTCCCTGGAGGAAGACTTATCTCCTTGATCGCTGGAGATATAAACTCCAAGACCTATTTCGTAAGGTCGTTGATCTTCTTGCAGAAGTTCTCGTACTTCCGATCTTCGTAGGTATATGTCGCGAAGTCTTGAGTATAGGCTTGTCTGCCCTCGGTAGTCATCTTAAGGGTGTTTATCGGATGGCCCGTTAAATCGACCTTTTCGACTTATATGGTTCCTTCGGAGGATGAACTGGCTGATCGCGTCGTCATCTGGCGGAGTAGTTTCTTTGGGTAGGTGGTTATATCGGGCTTTTTAGGTTCGACAGGCCATGGATTATCCTGATCAGGGTCGATATAACGCCAAATACCAAGCGCGTACGCTCTAGATTGGAATTCGCCTTTGAAGCGATCCCAGTCCTTGGGTCCATGATAAATGATTACGGACGTCGACGGTACGGTCGTCATTGTTGCTATTGAAGTATATGGATAATTGCCACTGATATACAGCCTATATCGTCTCAGCAACAGCTGATCAATTGATATATACGCGAATTGAGCGAATGAAACTCTTAATTGTCAGATATAGGGGACATCAGTTGTGTTATTGTGTTAGGCTAGTTGCAGGTGCTGTTGCACGCATACAACTTTAAGTAACTTAGCTCCGGAACATATATGGGCCGATCAGTAGGTGACCTTTCCGTATATGGAGTGCGCTACGCACCCCCCAGCTAGCTGACATTATGTCATTTTTTTCCCATACTGGTATGTTGGCGATCTGGGCGAGTTCTCCGGAATCCGACATATTCAGCTTCTTAAAGTTCCCATCCTTATTCTGGTTAATACGTTTTTTAGATGATAACATGGTAACTATAGATGGATTGATCAGGGTATTAAGGTACGAGAATAATAGTAATTTATGACTTGGGGATTTAAACGATAACTAAGGATATGCATAGTATGTAAGTATATGTGTATATGTTTAAGTATGTAAATATGCAGGTATCAGGATGTTAAGGTTAAAGTTGTATAAATGCAGGAAATCGTTAGGAATTAATAGTAACTTATGTATAAAACTGATTAAGTGCGACGGGGTTAATGCATTGATTTTCTGATTAGAAAAAGTGTGCGCCGAGGAAATGCCAGAAAATTCCGTCTGATATTATATGGGAAGATGTCGTCGCCGTTGCGTACTTTGATCAATTGTTTGCACCCATACTTCTTTTTCTTCCCATTACCATACCAACTTCTTCCTCCTAACCATATCTTCCAAATAATATAAAATTCTAATACTTACTTATTCATTCCTAAAGTACTTAATTAATATTATCATCATAAATTCCCGTTAATCGTCAGATCCTTGCAGTACCTTAGGTTTTCGTAAAAGTGCAGATCCTGGCGAACTAATTAATCCAATAAAAGAGTTGTCCATTGGAAAGTTACCCGGTCCAGGTAACAGACAATCTGGTAATGCTTAACCTGCTCCTTCCCGTATTGATCGGAACTTCCGTGGTCTCGATAAGATCTTCGCTATTTGTCGTGCAAATTTAATAACTTCGAACTCGTTATTGTTCTCTAAACTTTTAACCAGATGTATCGATAAGGCTTTGGCTATTAATTGGGTTACTGAACCTCTATATAACCCTAATAATATTCGCAAGCCCTAAAATCCCATGTACCGTTAAACGCCTATCCATAATTTGGCTCCTGCCTTCCAGTATAGGTACCGTAATGCTGCGGTTTTTCAGGATTATTTACCTTCTGAAACTTTGGTCATAAATAATCCATTATTAAAAATATCGTACTTATTGCCATCGAATATCATGCCATTAATCGAATCACTAACTCCGGGGCCGGATCTATTTATGGGTACTATTGATTAACGATTAATTGGTTGCAGGTTAGTATCCTTAGTTCCTTATATGCCTGCTAGTCTTCGACCTTTTATTATAATCTCGTCCTTAGTTTCGTCAATTCCAGCAGGACCTTGGATTATTAATCGGGTACCCGGCTTATTTTTTAGTTTGGGTTCATCCTAACTTTTTGAGATCGAGCTTAACGATAAGGACGTAATAACTAAGTTCTGGAATAATTATAACCGTATCGAACGTATAGTAATAAAACATTTCGAGGTACGTATTATCTTTATCTGGTACTTATCTTAGGAAAATGGTATTGATTAGATATAAATGTTCGGAGTTATGTTAATCAGCATTATCGGTAGCCCTACCAAAGGTCGGTACCATAAATGGCGAATTATCGGGGAGAACTTCTGGGCTATAGCGGGTATTCAGTTCAATATTATTATTATGCTGGCTGATCAAGGAAGAAAGCCTCCATTGCATCCTGTATACGTCGAAATCATTCGGGGTGAATTTATGGGCTTGTTTATGAACTTATTATCTAATGATCCTTGGTATATCACTAGCTTATTTATTTAAGTATTTGGAATGCCTAACCTAGTTTTATGTGAATTATGCGAACGACGATATAGAAGTTTTAAATAGCTTGATTAATATGGTATGTTCCCATTCTTTGGGTGCTGGTTAATTTCCGGATTTTATAAAGGGTTTTGCGGTAACTGTATCGGGTTTGTCGAGGGTTATAGGTGTACATTCCGAGATAATCGGTTCGATCATTTAAAGGCTAAATACTTGCGGTCTTTTTAGGTTAAAGAAAACATCCGTCTAGAGGTTTGTCCAGTTATTAAGGCATTCGATAGGGGCCGCTTTCGTTTAATAATTAAAGGACATATTTTTAATTTTCGGTATTTAACAAAAACCCGGTTTTTTAGGTTTAGAGGTATTAATTAATTGTAAAAAAGTATAGGCGTTATGTAAGATAGTTATAAGCAAGGTAGTAAAAAACCGAAGGGAAACTTTTTACTTTTAGTTTTTCTTAATTAATTGCGTTAATTTTTTCCGTTCGTTTGATCGATTCGCCTCGGGTATCTTATTATCGTCCATAACTGCGTAACCTTCCAACCGACTATTAAGTATTTAAATCTTAATATTAATTTTTACAGGCTTTAAAGTTCTGGGTTGCCAGTCTTTAGGTGGCTCGATTTCCGCAATATCTGAAATATCTAACATAGCATCTTCTGGTTAATCGGGTAATAACCTTGTTTAGTTGTTTTTATATAAGTTTATCGACTTTTAATATCCTTTTTTATCTTTTATAAATTGCTTTAATCTATTAGTAAGGAAAGTCCCTTATAATTTCGTTCCATCAATTTCCTTTAGGCAGTAGGTACGGTCTAGTTTAGCGGTATTTCAATTTTATATCCCTGGATATATTTATATATCTTGGTATGTCGTATAAAAGTACCAGGTTATTTATTTGTAAAGGTTTATTTTTTATCTTATTTCTATCTTTCTTGTTTGCAAGTCTGGCAGCCTTACGTTTTTGGTCGTTGATTACTTTGGTAACCTTAGCTATATCCTCGGCCTTTTTTTTTAACAGTTGAATTCTTTATATAATTAAGTCTTTCTTTAAAGTATTAGGATCTTAATTCATAATGCGCTAAGTCGGTAGCATTATTTCGATTGGTAGGATTGTTTTTTGACCGTATAGCAATTAGTAAGGACTAAGATTATAACTTTTGACGGTTGTGTTGTCGGCAGGAGCTTAACCCATCCATTGTCAGTGCTATTCGTTGCTTTTATTAAACCTTTAGCGATCGGGATATATTTTTTTGATTAAACCTCGTCGTTAGGTAGCATACGCAGTTTTAACTATTTTTTAAATTCCAAAAGTATTATAGGCTTTAATAACTTTACCTTTATTCTTAAAACCTCCGTTTATTTTAATCTTAATCGGAATGTTATATCGATAGAAGATATGTTCGTTTAAGAAGTTCTTAATCGTAGTTAATATAATTAAACGTAAAGCCTTAACTTCCAGGTAGCCGGATAACTCGTATCTAGCCTTGATAATAACCTTGTAACCGTTATCACTAAGCATAAATTACATATCGATCACCCAAACAGTAGTTATGTTAATAAGTTAAAAAAAGCCGTAACTTTCTTCAAAACGTTAATTAGCAACTTTCTGGCATTTCGGATACGCAAATACCGCTTTTCGAATTTATCCATACATTTTACGCCAATAATAGAAAGCTGCTATGCGCCGATAGGTCGAATCTCGTCCTTTATGACCGCAATCCTTATGACATTACCTGATTACCGCGTATTACTTTTGCTGGTTATTAACCATCTTACGGGTACCGTATCGCTTATCTGCCTTACGCTAAGAAATCCCGTCCTAAACAAAATAATTTAAAGCCTCGGCCTTAAAAGCCGTTCTCTTTCTTTTCGGAACGTTTCGCAATCGATTAGGAAGATTTAATATCGTCAGAAATCTCGCATACTTTTATAACTCTTTAAATTAATTTCTAATATAAGGTCTTTGCTTTTAACCAGTCGTAATAGGTATCGTAGCTATATCAATCAAAATAAAATTAAACCGAATAACTTTTAGTTAGATATTAATAAAATTATCGACTTCTCCCTCCCATTAATCGTCTAACGCGTTAAAGGCTTCAGGTAACTTTTTTGATAATCCGTTGGCGGTTGTATTCTTTTTACTAGGAATATGCTTAATCTCGAAATCGAATATCTTTATCCATATAACCTAACGGGTAAAAAATGTTCCAGGTAAGGAACTTATCAAATTATTAATCTGGGTTACTAACACCTTGGCGTCGGTTTTTAATACAAATCGGACTCCATAAATATGGTTTCGGAATCTCTTTAAAATTTTAAGAACGGCTCGACATTTTAGCTTACTAACGTTGTAATTTAACTTAGCGCCTTTCTAAGTACTACTTTTGAAACGCGCGGAATATTCGATTTTATTAATCATTTGTCCGAAAGTACTGTAACGAACCTGTCATACATCCACCTGGAAGTATGAGCAGTATCCGAAATGGGGTCTTGATTTGCAGGTAACAATAGGGCGAGGAATGATTCACTAGGGGT